>CM053026.1:640313966-640508547 GCA_028564925.1 Lithobates sylvaticus
AAAAAGATTTTTGCTGATTTGTCACAAGGGACACTAAGAAGAAGGAGGACATTAAAACCTGAAATATATGCAAATCATGATATACAATATAACTGGTGCCTCCCAGCCTGCCTGGTAGGACAGAAAGATGGACATACTGCAAAGCTCAAGTTCCCAGAAGACAAACAAGATTTCTGTAATATACTGGACATTCCTATCCCAGAAATCCCTGGATGGATAGCAGGGAGGAAGAAATAACAACACAAGATGAAGATCAGTGTCAACTGATACCTAGGAAAAGGGTGGGAGTGAATGGGGGGAGGGGAAATGTCGTAGAATTTATGCTTGTTTTTTTTCCCCTGATCTCCTTGGGATTGGTCCCTCACTCTCCTCTCTAACAAATCCCTCCCTGGCCTATGACCTTAGTCTCAGTTGCAGGATGGGGGGGGGGGGGGGGTTTAAGATACTCCAGAAAAGAGGCATAAGGTGCTAAATGAAATTAGAAGATATGCGGTAGATATCATCTTTTTACAAGACTAAAGACTATATTTAAAATTCTATCCAACATGGTATTATGGTGACACCCCTACAAGAAGAGCAAAAGCAGTAGCAATAGGCATGGCAAAAGATGTATAATTTTATATTGGAAGACAGAAAAGCAGACCCAGAAGGGCGTTACTTATTTTTTAAAGGAAAATTGCAGGGGATGGAGGGTACACTGGCTAATGTCTACTGCCCTAACAAGAATCCAGGGGCTTATCTGAAAGAAATCTTGAATAAATTAATGAATTTCAAAAAGAGTAGTTTAATCTTGGTGGGGGACTGGAAATCTAAAAATGATAAAGAAAAAATGATATCAATGCCAGTTGGTGGATATATGGAGGGCCCAACACCCAAGGGCAAGAGACTATTCATTACATTTTTCAGTACATAATATGTAATCAAGGTTGGATTATATTTTGGTGAATCATAGACTTTTAGAGGCAAGATCATCAGTCTATAGTGGTGTATGGATGCTGTCTGTGGTTTGATCGGCCATTTGTGATTCTTGGAGGAAAAGGCCCTGTCTGGGTGTTAGCCACAAGCTTTAAAGCTTGTGCATTTGGTAAGCATGCATTCCTTGTAGTGGTGGATTCACAATTTTCTGTCATCACAGGAGGAAGTAACAGCACAGTGTGTTTTGGTCCATTCACCTTCCTTCTATGTTGGAGGATTTTCAAGATTTTTCGTTCAAATTTGGAGGACTCATTTGTTTTTTGTCACATGGTTCACTAATGGGACTTGTTTTTTTTTATTTTTAAGTGTGTTTTATATCTCATTCTTTGGGTTATAAATCAACATTTAGAGCACAGCTCCTATTATTTACTTATTTTGTCAGAATAGGTGATGTTTCCTATGGAAGATTTAGTGATCAGGGGTAAATATGACCAGAAAGCAATCTATTTAAAGTAAAATCTTTGATAGAGGTGTATTGGATGTGCCACACATCACAGAGTTGAAGAGCATGTGAAAGCTTAATCACTTCAGTTTCACATAGGAGAGATGTGTAGTCTGACTGGTGGTGTCCAATTGTGGTTCAGGAACGTAATTAAAATTCCCACCTAGAATGGTGATGCCCTCAACAAAGCTATCAAGTTTAGCTAGGGCTGTTTCCAATAACCAATTCGATTGAAATTTGGAAAGTAATAAGTAGCTAAAGTGATTGTTTGTAAAAACTAAGTTTCCTTAACAAAAAGCAACCTACTATCTGCTTAATCCCACTCAGTTGCCTGCCATGCTACATCTTTGGAAAGAGAATACTTATTCCTTTTGATTTTGTGTCCATATAAGCCCCAGGGAAAACTGTAATACCATTGGCCAGGGATGTTTCCCCTTCCAGAAATGTGTTTCTTGGATATAACCTATATGACAGTGCATCCTATGGAGGTCTCAGAGGCGTATAGTCTACTTTTCTGGCACTTTGAGTCATTTAACGGTGAAAGAGAAAAGATTAATATTCAGCATCATGGGGTAAGATTGGAGCAAGGAGAAGTAATGGAAAAGTTAGTGGTATAAAGGTATACATTTTTAGCAAAAGTGTAGCAGAAGAGAAGGAGAAAGAGAAAGGAGGGGGAAAGCAGAAAGAGTACTTGTGAGGAACTGAAATAATGAGAGTAGGCCTATACCGTAAAATCACAGTCTAAGGTAAGATAAATTATGTCTTTGAAATAGCTTAATTTCTGCCGCCAAGGTACAGCATGAATCCATGTATCTGAAGTAGTTCCATTATAGGGGCCCCTATTGTGGAAGTCTAAGAAGCAGAGTTAGAGGTCAGTGACGCAAATTCCTGAACTCAATGTTGTAAGTTATGACAACTGGGCAAGGTACAGTCCCATATTAAAAAATGTACGATGGAAGTACATATAACCAAGGAGGATCTATAGTTACATTATCCCAAAATTTCAACCAAAGTACTGTATGTATTCAAACTGGTAGTTTTGACTGTTGAGCAGACGATGGAGGAAGAGGGAGACTAATAGCTCTAATTTGAACTTACAGTATATCCAATTCTGTGTGTCTCCCTTTCATATCTCAGGTTCCACTGCATCAGAAAAGGCACAAATGGGTAATATGAATTGCACAGGGAACCACAGAGGAGTCCATATAAAGTTACAGTATGATGGCACCTGTACAATTATAAATTCTCATGGGTCAAAGGAGTGAAGAGATGTAGCAATATGCAAAAACTAGGGCATCTTCATTAAAATGTATGCCTACAGCAAGAAGATGAAAGAAAGATCTTGCATAAAGAGGCAAAGTATTTGCAAAATAACTAATGAACAATAAACCATTCAAATGCAAAGGGAAGGTGCACCTGAAAACTTTTAATTCAACATACAGTAATGTATGTTAGATAAAAACAGTAGTGACATTGAATGTCATTCTATTACCCTTGTGTATCTCCCTTCAAGGTCTAGACATCATCACCCAAACCAAAAGTGTATCTGAAGAAAAGAATATGTTTGGGGTGAAGGGTAGGCAGCGCCATCTAGGGTTTAGTGTACCTATTTTCTTGTGTACCAAAATATATTATACAAAGGCAGAACTGCTCCAAGTGAGGAGCTCACTGCAGGATAACTCCCACAGTAGGTGCACACCACTGTTTGCCACCGTGAGAAAATCATATGAAGAGAAATTGGCAGCACACCATGATATGAAGATGCTAAATCCTTTACTCCATGTGTCAAAAGAAGACAGCACAAAGACAGAGTTGCTGGAGCCGTTGTCAACACATTTCACACATGAGCTAGTGATTAATCATAACAAGCAGGTAATTGGGAATGTTCTCTTTATGTAGTCACCACACACCTGCAGGGTAATTAGCCAAGAGCACACTCCCAATATCCCCCTCACAATCACAATAAAGGATTGGAAACAAATGCAATAGAATACCAAAAGAAACTACAAGGCAATACAATACTATTAAAATCACTAATGTTGAAAATGTAGTTAAAAACCATCAATGTATTAAAGTGTATGAAAAGCAAATCAAATCGGATAACTTATGAAAACCCGACACCAGTGATGTAAGTAACTGAGTTAAAATAAACTGAGTTACTTAACGCAGTTACTTTAGAGGGTAATGAGTAATCTAACTGATTACTTTTCCCCTCATGGTAACGCAGTTCCCATTACTTGGGCAGCATTACCTCAATTACTTCTACCGCCACTAGATAGCAGTAGTATAATTCCGGTGTCCTGCCGAAAAAGTTCCTCCCGCTGGATAAGGACCCCCTGTACTGCGTACGAAGGACTACGGAGCTTACGAAAATTGCCGAACCTAAACAGCTCTGAGTGAACTCTCTACCGCGCTGGCGCAGTTAACTTGTAATTGTACGAGGCGATGCCGCACGGTCCTGATGCTTGTGCTACTCTGCAATGGGCATCTATCGTGTAACTAAAGGGCGGGTCTAGTATTACTGTAACCAAGGGGCGCATTTATTATTATTGTTATATATCGAGCTCATTAATTTAACATTCGCCCTCTTCTGTAGCCATCCGCCCCTTACACAATATAATAATAATAATAGACCCGCCCCTTGCTTACACACTATAACAGATCTGCCCCTTGGTTAGAGTAATAATAGAGCAGCCCCTTGGTTACACGATATATAACAATAATAATAAATGCGCCCCTTGCTTACAGTAATACTAGAACCGCCCCTTAGTTACACATATAGAATATTTAAAAAAAAGTCAGTTACTTTGCTGCGTAACTAATTACTTTTCCAATGTAGTAACTGAGTTACTAACGCAATTACTTTTTGGGAGAAGTAATGTTGTAACTTAACTAATTACTTTTTAAAGTAAGATGACCAACACTGCCCGACACACAGATCATTTAGTCACATTCATATAATTGTTAATTGTAGACAAAAAAATCCAGTGTAGGACTCTGAAATTAAATACACAACATCATTGTATGCACAAAAAATAAATAAATAAAGGGGAGGGAGCTTCCCATAGTATTAATCATAAAAGTCCCATCCCATTCAAAGTTAAGTCCATTGGGAATACAAGTTTGGAGCTGGAATATCCCCAAAAAACTCCCTTTTACATAGTAGCTGTAAAATATTACCACCCCTCTTTGGTGTCCGAACTTTTTCAATAATGTGAACCCGTACAGCTGACATATCCCCTGCATGGAAATTGTTAAAGTGTCAGGCTACATTTGTTGGGTGTTTTTTTCCTATACTATACAAATGCTCTTAAACGCGATCTTACAAGCGCCTTGTGGTCCTACCCACATATTGAATTTGGCAGAAATCACAGGTAATGACATAAATTACATATTGAATGTGGCATTTATTGAAGGATATATAGTGAATTCCCTACCATTCACTGAGAAGCGAACACATTGTCCTCTCAATATGTGATTGCATCAAGGGCACCCAGATGACCCACACCTGTAGTTGCCCTTAAAGTGTAGCCACGTAGTGGATACTTTACCCTTGGTATTGAAAAAGCTGGGTGATAGGCTACTCCCTAAAGTGGGTGCCCTTCTAAATTAATCCCATATACATTGTCACTATGTAAAATTTGGCAGGTATCTGTTGATAATTCTTTTTACTTCATTATATTCCATGCCATATGGTGTTGATAAAGTTAAGCATGTTCTACTGTTCTACTGTTCTACTGCGCTATCCTGCCTCTTTTTGACCAAAAGATAGATCGGATGTTTCCATTTATATGAAATTCCTTCTTCCTAAAAGTGTTGTAACAATGGGCACAGAATCCTTCATTAAAAAAATAGTTGTATGGGCAAGATCTTGGAGGACCTGGATGATAGCACATCAAAGCTAAATTGACCAGCCAAGCACAAGCTTAGTGCATTTTTTCCTCTAGCCACATCTGGAGGTCTCTTGCCTTCTGCCAAATGTACTCTGTTCCCTATAATTTATTTTTAATTAACTTTAGAGCTAGTAAATTATGTTGTTGGGCCCTATGCCCCATCCCACGCCAAAGACAATATGAACATAATATTTCTAAGTTGCCTTATGTTTATATTGTGAAGGCAAGTCAACTTTGCTCTTTGCACTTGCACTTGGAAGTGCAGTCGCTGTAGATCTAAGGGGGACGTGTAAGGAAAATAAAAAAACAATATTTTTGCTTGCTCATGATTGGATGATAAAATCAACAGAGCTTCCCTCATTTCAGATCTTCTACTCATATCTACAGCGACTGCACTTCCTGTGTACTTTCAGTGCACTTTCAAGTTCACTTCCAGCAGAGTGGATTTGCCTTTAGTAAATCAACCCCAATGTGGTAAAGGTGCAAGGAGTTTGCATGTGCATGTGTGAGGCTAATACTTGATTACAGTGTTATTACACAGTCAATGTATGGGCGGCATAGTGGTGTAGTGGTTAGCACTCTCACCTAACAGTAAGAAGGGTCGCTGGTTCGAATCCCAACCACGACACTACTTGCCTGGAGTTTGCTCGGGTACTCTGGTTTCCTCCCACAATCCAAAGACATGCAGGTAGGTTAATTGGCTTCTGTCCAAAAAAATTGGCCCTAGTATATGAATGGGGACCTTGGATTGTGGGCTCGTTGAGGGTAGGGACCGATGTGAGTGTGCAATGTACAGGGATAGGGACAGTTGTAGACACTCACTCAAGTTGAACTGGATGGACTGGTGTCTTTATTCAACCTTACTAACTATGAAACTATGAAACATTCACCATCCAAAAAGTATTTTAAACAGTTATCAAAATAAAACAAAGTTCCAATTTGTTATCAGTGAATTCACTTTTATCTTCAAACATATAGGAAACAATTGAACTCTTGTTATACAATTGAGGGCTGTTTCACTTTCTAGCAGCTGCAAATCTCCATTTTGCTTAATGTTTACAGGTTTTTAAACCAAAATGACCTACATATGGGTAGGAAGATTATGGCAATGTATTCTTATGCATTATTATTGTAAAGGATATGAGAAAGAGAAATGGTCTCCAGTATAACTTTGGGGACTGATGTGGTTATCTATCAGTGTGGAGAACATGTATTTCTATTTTACTATTACTACATAAAACAAGCTAACGGGAAAGAAACATGACAGAGCTTGAGGTAGAAAATAAATATTTTAATGTGCACTATTTTAAATAAGCCATAATGCAAAATGCTAGGAAAATACAACAAGGAACACCTAAAAAAAGGCCTCACTGCTAGTTAAGAAAGACAAATACCTTAAACACACAGGCAAAACATCTAAGGGAAGAAAAATAAATATGTATTTATTGCAAGAAAAGATTTCAAGAGCATATTGCTCTAGGCACACGAAAATAATGAGATCCAAAGATAACTAATCAATAAAAACCTGCTGTTGGAAATTCATTTACTGATCTACTGGTAACTAATACACTGTTTTAATATATTTTTCTTTTTTTCAGGTGAATCCATGGTGCTTTCATTAGCTTTATTGATTAATTATGTTCAGAAACAAAATATTATTTTTACATTTCTTTTTAATCAGATACACATGAAAACTTATTTACCACTTGTAGCCAGAAGATGGGTGTGAGGCAAGAGCAACAATTACCTGTCTGTCTTATCAGAGTTTTATGAACATCCTGTGATGCTCCAGATTTTCATTCCGCATAAATAAACAGAGCTTGTGCTGATCTTTCTTATTAAAAAGCCTAGAATGACTTGCAAAGAGAATGATAGCACCTTGTATTAATGTTTTAATCAATATTTTTTATACAAACAAAAGCAATTACATACATAACTTGTATATGTAAACTTAAATTAAAGTTATTTACATTTAATCAAAGAACTTTAAAGTTACACTTGAACTTATTTTGTTGAAAAAAAAGTGTTGATACCAGCCTGGCACATCAAACATTGGGGCTGGCATATTTGGTTGGATAACATGGAGAAATTAACACAAGGACCCCTGCTGTATTGACTGCACATAAAAACTCTTTTTGGTGCACATATGTAGCAGACTCTGTCTGAAAGGGTTGTGTGGGAATGCAGGGGGGCCAATATGCAAAATACTTGATACAAATAACTGATCGAAAAAAATCATCAATGCATATTGACTAACAAATTTAAAAGCAGTCCACGGTCTTCTTATTTTCTTTCTAGATGTTAGCCCTACTCAACAATTTTTGGTAGAGAATTATTGTAATAGTATTTGGCCATGGGATTCTAGGAGACTTCCAGGTTCTAGTTCCCATGCTGTCATACTGTAATTTCTTTCATTGGCAATAACTTCATTAATTAATCAGGAATGGTTGCTATTGAAAAGTAACTACAATAGCTCCTCCTCAAAAAACAAACAGCTAAAGTCATGTAAAGAATTTGAGTGTCAGTTTACTATATCTGAATAATTCCCACACCTGCTTGTTAAGAAGAAACATGACTGTCTTTGCCCTCTGTTTTTAAATAGACAAGACAGAATACTCCACCACCTATCAGCTGTACTGGGGTGAAACAACAATTCCACATAAATATTGACCTTTAGTTTTATCATGACATATTTGTTATTTGCCTCTAAGTTAAGAACTTGCATCACTCCTTTTACCAAAATAACAAACAATAACTATTACATGTTTTATATCAAACTGATTTTTATTAATTTTGTTATCAACCCTTTAATCTCTGTGCAATTATATGAATGTTATTAGGTATGTTTAGTTGAGTTTAAAATACAGTTAAAATGTCAAAAAGGCCTTGATATTAAATTATAAACTGTGTAAAGGAACTGAATACTGCAGATTTTCAATATTTCACAAATGCTTCATCAGTCAACCATGCACTAAGCTAACTAGTATCCTTGACAAATTTGACAGGTTCAATATTTTTACTCTTCTGTAGGAACAAGATAGCATCAAAGTTTCCAGAATTTTATAAATGAATGCTTTGGGATGTATTTTCTAAGATGTTTTGCTTTGCTATTTTTGTGGTGTTGCTCTGTATCTTGTCAGTTATGTTCCTGGATTATGGCAAATCTCTCCGTCTTTCAAGTTTTACTAAATTCTTCAAACCGTCATGTTTGCAGGTTATAAAACACAAGTATAATTCATAAAAAGCCTGAAGGCTCACATGTCACATACTATAAATATTTCCACATAAAAATGCAGATGTATATATTTTCAGGTGAAGATTGTAGATTTAACAAGTATATATTTAGAATGAATAATTGATGATAAAATACATTTTCATTATTAATTTTTTAACAAAATGTGAACTTTATTCATATTTAGTACATACAGGTCAGTTTACAGTACATAGTGATATAGAGCAAGTTATCAATACACATATTCCGCAGTTTATACATTTGCAAGTTGTAGTCATAGTCAATAAGTATATAATGGACTAATATCTTATATTCTGAAACACTCAGTGTAAATGAGGGAAGGAGGAGGGGGAGGGAGGCAGCAGCAAAGAGAGAAATTGAGGGGGAGTCTGGTGAAGGGTAGGGATGGAAGTAAGGAAGGAGAAAGAGAGGGGGTAAGGGGGGAGGGAGGGAGAGAGGGAGATAGAAAAAGGGGGGCGAGGGGGGGAAGGGAGGGGGGAGGGGAGGAAGAGGAGAGACAAAGCATAGCAGCACACTCCCCCATTTCGGGGATACAGATCCCGGCCACTGGATCATGCATCTGCATCTGAATCAGGGGGAGATAAATCCAATGGCAAGGATCCCCAAGAGTCTATCCAAGATGACCAAATCTTGTCAAATTTGTGCAGACAATTCCTATTGACATATGTTATTTTGTACAGTGATAAAACCGTGTGCAAAGTGTTTCTCCATGTGGTGATGGTGGGTGGGAGCTTGGCCCTCCATTTCAACAGAATCTCTCTTCAAGCATAGTATATAGCAAATGACACAAACAATTTCTTATATTTCCCAACCGTAGGGTTGACTATCACATTCAAAAGCAAGATTTCTGGCTTCAGTGGGATGGAGATCTCCGCCGATTGATTAATATCAGCTAAGACCTGTTCCCAGAATCTCTGCAGTTCCGGGCATGACCAGGTCATATGTAAAAAGGAGGGTTCCCCCCCCCCCACATCTAGTACAGTTAGGGGACCTGTCTCTGTGGTGTATAGTAGACTCGGGGGAAAAATTTCAGCTGTATGAAATGGTCCCTAGCAGAGATCAGAGTTGAAACATGTGAGGAAACACAAGACTCCCAGTCTTCCTCCTCAAGCGAAGGTATGTCCTCCTTCCATTTAGTAAACACTTTAGATAGTGAGGTGGGCAGGGGGGCTGTCAAATGAAAATAGATTGTGTACAGGAGAGCCAGCAGGACCCTAGAGGTAAGCAACTTTTCAACCAATTCTGACTCAAGGATGACCCCATCAGGAAATTGGTGCTGAAAGGCATGTCTCATCTGTAGGAACCGGAAAAGCCTCCAGTTTGGCATATTGTACTTAGATTTCAGTTCTGGGAATGTGCTCTGTCTGCCCTCCAACATCAAATGTTTCAAACCCGTAATTCCCCTATTGGCCCATAGTTGCGGATCCGGGATACTACGAAAATGGGAGAGGTTAGGGTTGCCCCATAGTGGCATATGAGGGGAGACAGTACCCGGAGGTTGGTACACTGTCCTAGCCCGACTCCAGACCATAATAGTCGTGCGCATCAGGGTGGTTAGGTTGGGATGGGCTCTGATACCTCAAAACACTAGGTTGCTAAGTGCAGCATACGACCCCAAAATTGCAGCCTCCAGAGTCACCGCTAGGGTTGCCACCTCATCCCTTTAAACCCGAACACATAGGTTATCTTTCGGCTGTGAGAACCACCACCGAGCAGTCACCAGTATTGCCGCCCAGTAGTAGTATTGAAAGATGGGAAGGGCAAGCCCCCCCTGTCCCACAGGAAGTTGCAGGGTGGATAGTGCAAATTTTCATTAATTTAAATACTAGTAGGTATGTCTGATCTGGATATAACAACCAAACTAGAAATCCAAGCATCCATAAATTGTACGCATTTTAGCAGACCGGATGAATCTGGCATATAGTCTGAAAAATCACCTAGTTTTGATACCAATTTGCTCAAGCTTATTTATAAATATTAGACTGTGGTGTCACTGGAGTTATAATAAGTCATTCATTAAAATGGTCTGAACAATCAAAAGTAGCTTTCTAATAAGCCAGTTGCTAATGCTTGATTTTGTATAGCAGTATAGCAGTGCATTTAGCTAATATACTACATTTTTTACATCCTCATTGCCTGTTTACCGCAGGAATTAAGAATTTTGTAATTTTCCATCTACATAGTATAGTACATTCAATGTCAGCTATTACCTAGGGTAAATGATACATGATTATGATGGTACAACTCCTTAAATCAAAGTGGTTGTCTGTTATCAACAAATTGTGCCCCTGTTCCTTCTTGCCTTGCAGCAAACCAAAAGAAAAAAAAGAAGTTTTTTTTTTTTTTTTTTTTCACTTCAGAAAACCGCAAGAGAGAAAGAAATGTTCATATTTACGCTTCATTCATGTCTCTTGTGTTGTATTCATCATTGTGAAAGCGCATCCCCTTTTTTTTTTTTTTTTTTTATCGCATAACAAGCAGACATAGGTATACATCTCACATCTTCCTCTCGGTACTTCCATATTTATTTAGTTATCTTTAATCTCTTTCTTACTTTTTAAAACCTTATCATCCCTCCCCTTCCCACCCAACCCTACCCATCCCTTCCACCCCCTCCCACCCCAGTGCCTCTCCTTTAAAGAAGTTAAAGAAGTTTAACCTTAATGGTCCTATCAACAAAATGCAGCTGACCAAGATGGCTGCTCGGCTCTGAATCTCATCACTGCCTCGGGTCTTCTTAGCGGCACACAGCAGCCCAGACAGCCAAAATCACCTTTGAGAGGGAGCACAGACGTGTAACAGCATATGTCCCAGAAAAAACAGACATCAGGACCACGCCGCTTAACAGACTATTTCATGCAGCCAGCCGGCAAGAACAGACAAGATGGCACTGAGGAGAGCAGCCGCTCTCCTCCGCTGCTTTACACACAGGCAGATGCAGCCCAGGACTCCCTCTCTGACATGGAGGAAACCCCTCAGCATCTCACCAACTCCTCACCTGCTGACAGAGGTAAGAGGGTGGCAGATTCCCCTGATTACTCTCCTCAAAAGCAACCATCTGCCAAGAAATATCACTGGGCAGATTTACCAGGCACACAAGCAGATCCACATGCAGAACCCACAGCATCCTTAACAGCCTTCCAGGCATCTGATGCTCCTGCTTTAGAAAACCCATTAAAGCCATGCTTCTCCCTCTGCAAGCTGGCCTGGATGCTGAGCTATGCTCTTCTGTATCCCAACTCACTAACAGGATAGATCTTATTGAGGACTGCACAGAGCAAATAGTGTCCAAATAGGGGTAGTAGTTAAAGCCCACAATGATATGGTGGAATCGCTCCGTAAACTACAATTAAAAGTGGTGGACTTAGAGGACCGCTCACGCTGCAATAATATAAAGCTAAGCAGGGTTCCCGAGGCAGACAAACCAAATTATTCTGTATCTGCAACAGCTCTTTTTGAAGTGTATCCCAGACCTTACACCTAGGGATCTCCTGATGGATAGAGCACATAGGATGTTCAAGCCGGCGTACCTTCCAGTTCCCAGGGACATTCTGACACAGATCCACTTCGACCATATTTAAGAACATCTTCTTATATCGGCCAGATCCACTCGCTCATTTCCTCCTACCTAGGCTGGAGTGGCCCTATACCAGGACCCCTCTGCTGCATCCTCTCAAATGGGGAAAGAATTCACACCTATCCTGTGATATTGCAGGATCGCAACATAGTTTACCGCTGGGGATTCCCCACTAAGCTTCTGGTCACGTACCAGCACCAACAAGTAGTGTCCGGGAAATTCAGCTGTCCGCAGAGCACACAGCCATATTTCCTGTTTCTAATATAATAACACTTTCCGTCTTAATGATATAATGCCTTACCTTCCAAAGTTTTAGATCGTATGTCTTCCATTACCTCCCAACCCCCTCATCCATGCATTCCTCACATGACCAGTCAAGCATTCATACATCACCTTCCCAGCCAGGCCCCATTAAAAGACCAATCACAAGTATTCTTACGGTTTCCACTCAGTCAGCATCCTTGAGCCTCTGCCCTCAGCCTTTCCTTTTATTTACATATCAACTCGAAGCCACACCCTGGAGGGTTTGCCTCCAACAGCTAAACCCCTCCTACACAGTTTGTGATTTCACAGGAAGTGACATACAGTAAAGGGGAGGGCACTCACGGTAGGAAGTGCACATGCCCCCTTTTAGTCAGCATGCAGCCCAGTCAATACTGTTCAAATTAAACATTATCTAGTAAGCTCATTCTAGTGGTTCTTACAGGCTTGAGACAATCTGCAGGGACATTGCTACTGGTGTTGTCAATATATGGTACGAGTATATTAACAAGGCAGATACCAATGTCCTCTTATTAAAGCAGATATGTATCCAAAAGGGATAACGTAGCCACACAGAGATAAAATAATATGTTTCTCTCGTTATGTGGACTTCGCTTCTCTAATGCGCATAGTCATTTGAAGGCAAGAAGCCCAGCACATTGCGCTTGGTACCTACAAACCGACAAACATCCACAGACACAGAGAACACATCTCAAATACCATGAGAAGGTTTTCATACTGACTGTTTTTACCACTGGTCTCGATTTAACCCAAGTGCACTCTGCTAGAGCGCTCCTTGATTAAATCAGACACAGGGAGACAGATGACAATCTATAAAAACACACATCCTAGAATAAAATGTCCACATAAATTGTATACAATATAATTTCCACAACAGTAGCCACCACCTCCCTATAAGAAGTTCCACAACTGGGGCCTGACACCCTCTTCCCCATTAAATACTCCAAGAACTAATCCTACTCATAAATCCCGATTGGTATGTTATTCTTCAGCTTGCAACCTAGCTAAAACAGTGTATGTTACTTTTGCCACACCTCGCCTCCTCTTGGTAGGCTGTCTGGACTTTCTTCATATGTATGCCTTGATACTCGAACAGCAAGAAATATTGTCTTATTTTCTATATACCTGTTTGACTTAACCCACTGTTATTATCACACACGAAGTGTGCTAAGCACATAGCCTAATCCTAGTTCGACTAGTACTGTTAAGAAGGCTAACATTACTCCTTTCTTGTTTTGTTTATATTGTACCTAGTGTATATCCGGGTATAATTCCTCTCCTTTCCATACACCCCTCCAAAGCTGTGATTTACTCGCCATTAGTGGTTTTCTTCACTCATCACTACTATTAATGCAAAAGGCCTAAATAGTCCCTCAAGAGATCACACCTACGTCGAGAGGCCTTAACCCAAAAAATAGACATACTGTGCATGCAAGAAACGCACTTTATGTAGAGGAACCTCCCTCATGCCACCACTGTCTATATCCTCATTAGGGATGAGCCGAACCCACCCCCCCCCCCATTCGGTTCACACCAGAACATGCAAACAGACAAAAAATTTGTTTGAACACGTGAACACCGTTAAAGTTTATGGGACACGAACATGAATAATCAAATGTGCTAATTTTAAAGGTTTATATGCATGATATTGTCATAAAAAGTGTGTGGGGGTCCCCCAAATTCCATACCAGGCCCTTCAGGCCTGGTATGGATATTAATGGGAACCCTACGCCAAAATTAAAAAAAAAAATGGCGTGGGGGTCCCCTTCAAAATCCATACCAGACCCTTCAGGTCTGGTATGGATTTTAAGGGGAACCTTGCGCCAAAATAAAAAAAAACACCGTGGGGTCCCCCCAAAAATCCATACCAGACCCTTATCCGAGCACACAACCTGGCAGACCGTAAGAAAAGAGGGGGGACGAGAGAGCACTGTCTCCTCCTGAATAGTACCAGGCCACATGCCCTGAACATTGGGAGGGTGCTTTGGGATAGCCCCCCAAAGCACCTTGTCCCCATGTTGATGGGGAGAAGGGCCTCATGTCCACAACCCTTGCCCGGTGGTTGTGGGGGTCTGCGGGTGGGGGGCTTATTGGAATCTGGAAGCCCCCTTTAACAAGGGACCCCAGATCCCGCCCCCTGTGTGAATTGGTAATGGGTTACAAATGTACCCCTAACATTTCACAAAAAAAGTGTCAAAATTTTTTAAAAAGACAAGAGACGGTTTTTGACAATTCCTTTATTAATTTATTCTTCTTTCCCCGCTTCTTCTTCCATCTTCTTTCTTCTGGTCTTCTTTCGGTGTTCTTATTCCTCCATCTTCTTCTTCCCTCGCTTCTTCCTCTATCTTCCTCCACTTCTTCCTCCAGTCTTCTCGTCCGGCATCTTCTTCTCTGCTTCGACCTCCGCACGATCCGCGTCAGTGGGAGTCTTCCCCTGTGTGGCGCTTTTGTTCAGGTGACAGTTCTTATATAAAGGAGGGCGGGGCCCGGTGACCCCATCCCCTCTGATGCACGGGAATTTCCCTAATGCTTTCAACATGTTGTCAGAGGGGGCGTGGTCACCCGTTTACTTAACCTCCCTGGCAGTATGATTCTGTCTGGAATTTAGTGCTGAAAGTGGTACAATTATTTTGCATGGAAATTTGGCGTTTTTATATTGTAGGCATGCAATTCTTATGAATAACTCACTTAAATCTGTCCGAACCAGAGTCTAGTAAACATCCCGGGTATGATAAAGTTTAAAAACACAAAATCATAAATTATAATATAATAAAAATATATATAAAAATGATTCAATAATGTAATCAAAAACAATGAAATTTGCTCAGTTGCAGAATAGTCGCTGTCATTAAAGTTATTGTTTGATGATAAATTGTGATTCTAATTTTTTATCTGTGCTTTCTAGCTGGTCTAAAACCACTTTTGACATAAAGGGACACTTTTTGGTTGCTATGGACAATCTCCAGTTTCCAAATCTTTTAATTATATAAAATGACATGCAGGGCACTGGGCAGACCACTAGGGACAAAGGGGATGTGTATTTTTTGTATACAGTACTGTAATCTGTAAGATTACAGTACTGTATGTGTATTGTGTTTTTTAAACTTTTTTGAATTTGGCGCCGATCTCCGCTCCCGTGCGTCGGAACGTCGCAGGGAAAGGAGATCAGCCGCACTCGGGCACTGTGTGAATCGAGCGAGCAGACGGCTCGCACACACAGCGGGGAGACATCGCAGGATCCAGGGGAAAAGGTAAGTAACTTCCCCCTGTATCCTGCAATGCAGCCCGAGTCTGGCTCGGGGTTACCGCTTTTGGTACAAAAAACTCAACCCGAGCCAGACACCGCCACCGCCAGGGAGGTTAAACATTGTTGACACTTTTTTTGTGAAATGGTAGGGGTACATGTGTACTTCATTACCAATTTACACAGGGGGGGCCGAATATGGCGGTCCCCTTGTTAAAGGGGGCTTCCAGATTCCGATAAGCCCCCCGCCCGTAGACCCCCACAACCACCTGGCAAGGGTTGTGGGGATGAGGCCCTTCTCCCCTTCAACATGGAGACAAGGTGCTGTGGGGGGCTACCCCAAAGCACCCTCCCAATGTTGAGGGCATGTGGCCTGGTGCGGTTCAGGAGGGGGGGGCGCACTCTCATCACCCCTCTTTTCCTGCGGCCTGCCAGGTTGCATGCTCGGATAAGGGTCTGGTATGGATTTTAAGGGGGAACCCCAGGCCATTTTTTAAAAATTTTGGTTTGGGGTTCCCCTGTGGGGAAATCCCACGCCGTTTTTATCAATGTATGTTATGTGTATTGCCGGACCGACAATTCATTATAGCCACAAGTAGTTTTAAATGACTTTTTTTACTTTAGAAACGTAATTTTGCTGTCAGACTGTTCTAAACATGGGAAACATGCGCCACCTTACAGGCATACTATAGACACCCCCCAGGTACGAAATTTAAAGGAATATTACACTTTTATTGTTTCACTTTAAGCATTATTAAAATCACTGCTCCCAAAAAAACAGCTGTTTTTTAAAACTTTTTTTGCATTGATACATGTCCCCTGCGGCAGGACATAGGTCCCCAAACACTTTTTATGACAATAACTTGCATATAAACCTTTAAGATTAGCACTTTTGATTTCTCCCATAGACTTTTAAAGGGTGTTCCGCAGCTTTCGAATTTGCTGCGAACACCCCAAATTGTTCGCTATTTCGGCGATTGAGTGAACAGCCAATGTTCGAGTCGAATTCACGTTCGACCCGAACATAAAGCCCATCCCTAGTAGTAATAATCTTGCTAAATATTTAATTTCTTGCAGCAGCCAGAGGATCAGCCACACATCCATTTTGTTTAGCCTTTTGCTGAACTCTGAACATGTGAAATTAAAACCATCTCTAGTTATGAAGCATAGAACATCTTCTTGTGCAGACATACAATATGTTTTATATCACTACTCAAACAAGTTAATTTGTTTCTTTGTCAGACAGGGGTCAGTCATGGACACCATGGGTTTGATTTACTAAAGGCAAATCCACTCCACAAGTGCACTGCAATTGCTCTTGGAAGTGCAGTTGCTGTAGATCTGAGGGGAAGATCTGAAATAAGGGGAAGCTCTGCTGATTTTATCATTCAATCACGTACAATCAAAAATGCTGTTTTTTATTTTCCTTGCATGTCCCCCTCATATCTACAGCGACTACACTTCCAAGTGCACTTGTAGTGCAAAGCAGATTTGCCTTTAGTAAATAAACCCCCACTGTCTCTTTTCGGCGTATTTCTGTTATGAGTGTTGTCGCAGTTTCAAAACTGCAGTTTAACTAAAGTAGGGTAACTAAAGCTGTATGAATACACAATAACTTGCTATTTTATTTCTTTGACCACTTAAGCCCCGGACCAATTTGCAGCCAAAGGACCAGGCCCCTTTTTGCGATTCGGCACTGCGTCGCTTTAACTGACAATTGCGCGGTCGTGCGACGTGGCTCCCAAACAAAATTGGCGTCCTTTTTTTCCCACAAACAGAGCTTTCTTTTGGTGGTATTTGATCGCCCCTGCGGTTTTTATTTTTTGCGCTATAAACAAAAAAAGAGCGCCAATTTTGAAAAAGAATCTATATTTTTTACTTTTTGCTATAATAAATATACCCAAAAAATATATAAAAAATGTTTTTTTCCTCAGTTTAGACCGATATGTATTCTTCTACATATTTTTGGTAAAAAAAATCGCAATTAGCGATTTATTGATTGTTTTGCGCAAGTTTTTTTATTAATATTTTTTTTTTACTAGTAATGTCGGCGATTAGCGATTTCTATTGTGACTGCGACATTATGGCGGACACATCGGACATTTTTTGACAAATTTTTGGGATCATTCTCATTTATACAGAAATCAGTGCTATTTAAATGCACTGATTCCTGTGTAAAGAGAAAAAGAGGCCTAGTGTGCATGACACAGCCAGTACCCCTAAGGGATGTTTAGGATTGATAGACTCAGACAAGATATATGCAGTACAAATCATTTATTGAAAATTGTCCGTATAAGGACGTGTACTCATGAAATAACAATATTAGAAGAGACAAAAAAGCATACAATGTTGACAGAGCCAAAAATGGGTGTACAATATGCCATATACATGGGGGTTTACAGACTTGTCATGGATGTGGGATCTAGGAAAACACTGACATGTTTCAGACTTTTTGTCCTTTTTCATAGGCAAATTTAAATCCTTTTCAATCACATCTAATGGTGTCAACAAATGGATATTAGTACAATAAAGACAATACAATGAGTAAAGCACAGTATTTAAAAATGCCATAGCATTGAACAACAAACAATGAGAGGTTGATGTGGTACTCACATGCACGACAGGACCCCCTATATTGATAATGGACACCAAAGCCATGCATGGGCTAATGGCAAAGTATGCTGAAATATGCTGTGGTATATCTATATGTAGACATGTGAAGTAACACATGAATGGCAACAGGCTCAAGGACCTCCTATGTTGCAAGACTTCTAAAAGACACAGGGGATCAGCCTGTGTCTTAAACGCTTTTGGCCAGTAAAGTAGAAGTTCTATAGATATGTAAGACAAAATATGGGGTAAAGAGTAATGAGTATAAGCACAAAGCGGCTTATTGTCACAAGTATATAGAAAAAATAGTGAGGTGGATTTCAGCAAAGAACATTACCTGTGTAAATGACACTGGCAGTGAAGGAGTTAACCACTAGGGGGCGGAGAGGGGTTAAGTCTGTGTGTGTGTTTTTTTTTTACAGTAGGGGGGCGTGGCTTTGCATCTGATGTCACTGATCGGCTTTCCCGATGACAGGGAATAGCCGATCAGTGTCAGTCACACTAGGAAGCACAGGGAGAGGTTTGTTTACACAGACCTCTCCCCGTTTTTCAGCTCTGTGACCCGATCGCGGGACACCAGCGGCGATCGGGTCCGCTGGTCCCACGGCCGCGGTCACGGAGCTCAGGACCGGGTCGCGCGCGCCGCCGGCGGCACATGCGCAACCCACGGCTGGGCTCTTAAAGGGCCACATACAGGTAGATGGTTGTGCCCAGCCGTGCCATTCTGCTGATGTATACCGGCGTGAGGCGGTCCTTAAAGTCTGGTTAAAGTTTGATTCCCACTCTCTTTCCACTAACATGCTCCCTCTACTCTTCCTTCTCACATTAGTGTTCTCTGTCCACAAAATGTCCTTACTCTACCCCTCCTCTCTTCCCCACAACCCACACATATCACCCTTACTCCTACCATCTCCCTATTACTGCACCATCCCCTCCTGCAGTCCAAATATTAAACCCACATGCTGACCTAAACACCAGGGCAGTGAGAAATGTGCGCACATACACATCCCGCTCCCATCTTACTTTCCTCAAACTCCTTCTCCTAATCTCTGGGGACATTTCTCCCAATCCTGGCCCTCCATTTTCTAACTGCAAACTCCATATCCTCTGGTAACAGCTTCAATCCATTCAGTTTCATTTCTTTCCCCCCTGCTTTCAAAAAACAGCCCCCCAATCTGCCAGCTCTGTCTGTACCAAGCTCACATCTGTTTATGACCTTTTTATCTCCCATTGCTTTAAAATACTTGCTATAACTGAAACATGGCTTCAAGATTCTGACTTGGCTTCTCCTGCTGCCCTCTCCCATGATGGCCTCCACTGGACTCACTCACCCAGACCCAGTAGATGGAAAGCAGGTGAAGTTGGATTCCTTCAATCCCTGCAGAACATCTTCCAAGTCCTTCCTACCCCTCCCTCTCTATCCCTCTCTTCTTTCAAGAAACACAATATCCATCTGTTTTCTCCAATTTCTCTGAAGATTGCAGTGATTTATTGGCCTCTTGCACCCGTATCATGCTTTTTTGATGACTTCTCTGCCTGACTACCCTACTTTCTCTCCTCTGAAATACCCACGATCATTCTGGGTGACGTTAACATCCCTGTTAATGTTAACAGGCTGGTTACACCTCAACTTGTAAACTTAACCTCATCTTTTAATCGAACACAATGGACACACACTTTCACCCAATCCAATGGTAATACACTCGACCTTGTATTCTCCCATCTCTGTACTCCTGGCAACATCACTAACATCCCCTTTTCCTTTCTCTGATCCCAACCTCATCAGTTTCACAGTATCCTTGTCTCCAACCATCTATCCCTCCAAGCAGCAAATGATTACTTGTAGAAACCTTCGCCACATTAACCATTCTCTTACCTATTCTGCTACTGACCACCTCTTTGACATAATTTATCCCTTGTCCTGTCCTGACCACATCTGTCTTCAACAGTTCACTCTCATCCTCACTGCATGCACTTGCTTCTCTAACTACATGCAGAATCAGGCCCCAGTCGTTACAACTCTGGCATATAGAGAGATGGCGCTGTTGCAAAATAATCAGCATGTGTACCCTCTTATTGATCCAAAAAGAATTTGCAATTCAAACATTTTAGAAAGGATAAAGCTAATGTGAAAAGCAAATAGAAGAAAAAACCTTTATATGTTATTTGAAGGCAAGTTTATAGTCCAGGGCAGCCTTCAAAGGGGAAGTTGGGAGCAAACTCCAGGGAACATACAAAACAGAGAACAAGAGAGGCGCCACCAGATTAAAAATTGTAGCATTTAATAAACAAAAACAGGTGCATACATCCACTTACATTAAGGAAACCAGCTGTGTGTCATCGCGTTCGACGCCTGTCTGATACTGTGGACCTGAGCCAAGCCTCGGTCCCAGTACACACATACGAGGACCAGGAAATCCTGCTGGTCGGGACCCAAAGCTTGGACTGCAACAGGTGCCCATAACGCAGATAAGATGTCTCAGAGGACTTATGTGCTAACTACCCCTTTCCTTGATGTAAGTGGATGTATGCACCTTTTTTTGTTTATTAAATGCTACAATTTTTAATCTGGTGGCGCCTCTCTTGTTCTCTGTTTTGCATGTTACAACGCTGGCATACTGACGACACCAAGAATCTCAAGAGACATTGACCGTGCTCTTGAACAACTGTCTCATAAAATCAAATCACTGCAGGACTTCACCCTATATAAATCTGCCCTCCTAAAATACAATTCCTGCCTCCATGCTGCTAAACAAACCTACTTTGTCAATCTTTTTAAAGTGGTTGTAAACCCTTACAAACCACTTTGACCTACAGGTAAGCCTAGATTAAGGCTTACCTGTAGGTCCAAGAAATATCTCCTAAACCTACATGGTTTAGGAGATATTTGCCAAAAGACAGGCACTGAGTGTGCCACTGTCAACGGCGATATGCCGCGAGTGGTGGCTCCCGTGTGCATGTGCGGGAGTGACGTCATCACGGCGCTGTCGAATGACGGTAATGCATCCTAGAAAACACTTACCTTCGTACAGAGCGCTCGCTACTTCCGTTCGGGAACACGTGGGGCCCTCAAACAGCCTTATATACACTGCGCACGCGTCGAAGTCCGCCTGCGTCCTCCGCTTTGCCCCCCCATGACGTTCCTCCTGACGAGTATTCCCCAGCCCGCTTCCCCTCGTTGCATTGTGGGTGAAGAAATTCATGAAGATGGCGGACACATTTTCAGCCAGTAGCGCGGAGGAAAGCCCAGAAGCGAACACATCTGCATCCAGCAGCAGATATAAGGCCACCAATATGGCCTTTGAAGAGATGGTGGAGATGGTGGACATCCTCCAAAGGGAAGATTACGACGGGGAAAATGGCCCGTACCCTCGCCCCAACTTGCGCAAGGACAAGATTCTCACTACAGTCGTCAGCACCCTGGAGCATAAATTCGGCGTACGAAGGGGCAAGGATCAACTGCGCAAGCGATGGTCCGACATCAAATCCAGGGAGCACGATCAGTACAGGAGAATTCGAAAAGCCATCAAAAAAAGTAAGTCAAGCACGTGCGCTACTATGGTTATACTTGATATGTCTAATCTTGCGCAGATGTTATTAGCATTCGTACGTGAAACTTGCGCAGATGTTATTACCATTCGTACGTGAAACTTGCGCAGATGTTATTACCATTCGTACGTGAAACTTGCGCAGATGTTATTACCATTCGTACGTGAAACTTGCGCAGATGTTATTACCATTCGTACGTGAAACTTGCGCAGATGTTATTACCATTCGTACGTGAAACTTGCGCAGATGTTATTACCATTCGTACGTGAAACTTGCGCAGATGTTATTACCATTCGTACGTGAAACTTGCGCAGATGTTATTACCATTCGTACGTGAAACTTGCGCAGATGTTATTATCATTCGTACGTGAAACTTGCGCAGATGTTATTACCATTCGTACGTGAAACTTGCGCAGATGTTATTAGCACTCGTACGTGAAACTTGCGCAGATGTTATTACCATTCGTACGTGAAACTTGCGCAGATGTTATTACCATTCGTACGTGAAACTTGCGCAGATGTTATTACCATTCGTACGTGAAACTTGCGCAGATGTTATTACCATTCGTACGTGAAACTTGCGCAGATGTTATTACCATTCGTACGTGAAACTTGCGAAGACTTGATGAAAGTTCGTTTGTCATGTTATTACCATTCGTACGTGAAACTTGCGCAGATGTTATTACCATTCGTACGTGAAACTTGCGAAGACTTGATGAAAGTTCGTTTGTCTTGATAACGTTTTTAGTCAGTTTACCTGGCTTTGGGTTGTTGGAGTTGTAAGGTTGTTTATTATTGTCACTATCTATACTATTACTGCTGTAGTAAGGGTTTTATGGGTAACTTACACAGGGACTCCAGAAGCTGGTTTTGGGGGGGGGGAGCATAAATCTGTTAAGCAGGGTGTCAAGCTCCAAATTAAAACAAAATGCTACATCTAGAAAACTGTAGGTGGTGAAATAAATCACAAAAAAAAAAATGTTGTGAGAAAAAGACCAAAAAAATAAATTTTTTTAAATTTTAAACCAAAAAAAAATAAATCAAGAAAAAAAACAAAAAAATATTTAAAAAAAAACAAAAAAAAATAAAAAATATGTTGTTAAAAAAAAAATACATATTACCAAAAATGACCTAAAAAAAAGAGGAAATCAACAAAAAAAAAACCAAAAAAAAAAAAGGTTTGGATGTGCACTAGAATAAAAAAAAAAAATGTTTGCACAAATTAAACAATGTGTGGCTTCTTCTTTTTAAATACTACCAGTTTGACCAAAACATGTTGTGGTTCATTGACAAAGGGGCTTATTTACTAAACGCAAACCAAGTTTGCCACTATTAATAAGTGCACTAGGACAACATATAAAACAGGCAAAATTAAAAGCAAAACAATACGAAAAAAACAATCTTTCAAACATAAATAACTGTATTTATTCTTTCCAAAAAAATTATGTTTTAAGGGTCTGCTGCCATTGCAATGGCCCCCCTACCATTAAAATAATTTAAATAACGGTCCCGCACTTGCTGTGCTGATTGTGGGGCCAAACCAAGACGGCGATTATCCAGCCCTGTCATGTCGCCTTCCACTCCGGCCTCAGGCCCGATAGGTAATGTGTAGCTTCCAGAATGTTTCCGTAGATAATTGTGCATTACACAGCATGCAAGAATAATAGTATTCAGTTTGTACTCTGCCAGATGTATGGATGTAAGCAGCAATCTGAAACGGTTGGCCATAATACCAAAGGCATTTTCCACAACCCTTCTTGCTCTGGCCAACCGAAAATTAAAAATCCTCCTCTCAGGGGTGAGGGATCTTTGGGGAAATGGCCTCATCAAGTGGTCACCCAGACCGAACGCCTCGTCGGCAATGAAAACGAACGGGAGTCCCTCCACATTATCTTCATCTGGTGGCAGCTCCAGGCCACCAGTCTGGAGACGATGGCCGAACTCCGTGTGGTTGAAGACTCCTCCATCCGACATCCGGCCGTTTTTCCCCACATCCACATAAAGAAAGTCATATTGTGCCGACACCACCGCCATCAACACTATACTATGGAACCCCTTATAATTCCAATAGTAAGACCCCGAATGGGGTGGGGGCACAATTCGCACATGTTTGCCGTCAATCGCCCCTCCGCAGTTGGGAAAGTCCCAACGGGCAGCAAACTGGGAAGCCACAGTCTGCCATTCCTGTGGCGTGGAAGGACACTGTGAAGTCAAACAGAAAGATACAATTCTAATTAAAAACCAGGCAAAACACCAAACTAAATCCAACAAATTAACAAACAATTTGGAACAACATATGTATTTATTTTGTTAGTCCTTGAAATAAAGCCAAAAGATTAAGGATAAGGGACAAATCTCTGATTGATGACCCCTCTGATGGGCCAGAGAAGATAATAATGGGGATGTGGGTGGGGAGTAATTAATTGTAAGGTCACACAATACACATGCAATTAATTAAAGAGGGTGTGTGTGGGGGTGGGGGGGTTAATTACAAGCTGACCCAAACCACATGCAATTAATTAAAGAGGGTGTGTGTGTGGGGGTGGGGGGGTTAATTACAAGCTGACCCAAACCACATGAAATTAATTAAAGAGGGTGAGTGTGGGGGTGGGGGGGTAATTACAAGCTGACCCAAACCACATGCAATTAATTAAAGAGGGTGAGTGTGGGGGGTGGGGGGGTTAATTACAAGCTGACCCAAACCACATGCAATTAATTAAAGAGGGTGTGTGGGGTGGGGGGGTTAATTACAAGCTGACCCAAACCACATGCAATTAATTAAAGAGGGTGAGTGTGGGGGTGGGGGGGTTAATTACAAGCTGACCCAAACCACATGCAATCAATTTAAAAATGAGGGGCAAGGGGGGTGAAAGGGGTGAGGGGCAAGGGGGGTGAAAGGGGGGGTGAGTAAAGCAGTACAATGGAGCTGGTAATATACATTTTTTAACAAATAAAGTGACTAGGCTAGGGGTGTTTAGGGGGCCAAGATTCCATGCTGGGGAGGTTGGTGCAAGGAAATATGCATGTGACCCACTAAATAATACATTCTTAAAGCAATTTCGATAGGTCAACCATAAAATACTATACAAAACACAAAAATAAAAAAATATACTGGAATAGGGGACATTCATAGAATAGTCCTATCATGGTAATTAGCTAATGATGACATTGATGCACTACATTAGCAAACATACAAGACATAGGTAATTTGAAAAGAGAAGACTTACCTTAATGTATTCCTCCTGCAGGACGTGGATAATGGCAGAACAGGTCTCTGGAATAATGAGCCCCAGAGCCTGGGGGGAGATGCCTGTCGTGAACTTGAGGTCCTGCAAGCTTCTCCCCGTCGCCAAGTAACGCAACGTGGCGACTAGCCTCTGCTCCGCACTGATGGCTTGCCGCATGCAGGTATTCTGCCTGGTAATATAAGGGGACAGCGAAGCCAACAGACGGTGAAAAATGGGGTCCGTCATCCTGAGATAATTCCTGAAATCATCAGGATTATTCTCACGGATCTCACGGAGCAAAGGCATATGCGAGAATTGGTCACGCTGGCGCAACCAATTCTTGGTCCATGAACTCCTCCTCACCCTGTTCATGGACTGGGCTCGGGCCAAGGTGTTAACCGCAACACCGAGCCCCTGCACAGCACGAACTCGTTCCCGAGTACGTCCACACTCCATGGCTTCAAAACGGTTGGCGAATGACAGCGCCGGAGCAGCGAGACCCACCAAGAAGATGAAGGCTCCGTACACAAGGGGACAGCGGTGACTTTGCTGGCTCCTGTGTCAGGTAAGTGACACATAATGGACTACTATGCTATGCATAGTAGTCCATTATGCTTTACCTTTGCAGGGAAACAAAGAGGGTTTACTTCCTCTTTAATATCTTGTCATCCAGTCCTCAATGGCTCTTCTCTACCTTTAACTCTTTGCTTTGTCCCTCTCTACTCACTAACTCATTCACTGCCCAAGGGATTGCCAATCACTTCAAAGAAGATTTATGCAATACGTGAGGACACCTCCACTGTACAGTTATCTTCCCCACTTAACATACCCTGTCTAACAGCACAGTCAACACTTTTCTTCTTCTTCTTTTGAATTGGCTACTACTACTTGCCCACCTAACCAATTGTCTTCTGGATACTGTTCCCTCGCAACTACTATGATAACCCTCTTATTCTATCCTATTCTCCCTCACGCACATATTCAATCTCTCCCTCTCTACTGGCACCTTCCCCTCCAAAGCATGTACAAATCACTCCCATACTTAGAAAGTCCTCACTGGATCCCAGAAACCTGAACAACTTAAAACCCATCTCAGCTCCAATTCACCTCTAAACTTTTAGAACACTTAGTCTACAAACATCTTAGCTCACCTTAGCTACCTCACTGAAAACAACCTTATTGACCCCTTACAGTCTGGCTTTCACTCACAGCACTCCACAGGAACTTCCCTACTAAAATGAACTAACACTTCCGGTCCCGGCGCTGCATGGCTTGACTGCTCCTCTCCTCGGCTCCCGCAGCACAACGTAAAAACCGGCTTATAAAGCCTAAAAATCCCCTCATACATTGGCAGCTACCCCCCCCCCCCCGCACAGCCATGGACCGGTTTGTCGAGAAAACTGGCATCCGCTCGCATATGGCTCCGGGCAGTAAATGCAGGGATGCAACAAATCAAGGCCCAACTGGGGGAACATGCCACCAGATTAAATGAGTCAGAACACCACATATCAAATGTGGAAGAAGAACTTTATTAGGTGAAAGCCATTGAACAGGCCCAACATAAGACAAACCAATATATTTTACAAAAATTGGACAATTTGGAAAATAGGTCCAGAAGGAGCAATCTGCGATTCGTGGGTGTCCCAGAATCCCTGAAAACGTCAGCCCTCACAGAACTCTGCATGCGGCGTATCCCTGAAGCACTAGGCCCCCCAGGCCCCTGCACAGTGGAAACAGCCCACCGCATTGGAACCTTCAATATCGACCACAAATTCCCCCGACAGATTATCGACAAATATCTGAATTACTCAGACAAAGCTCTCATTCTGCAGATATTCAGACAATCTAGAGCTCTCCAGATTGACACAATAAAGATCCTGATTTTCGCGGATTATTCCATTGAAGTATCCAAAAAAAGGAAAGCAATCCAACAAATCTGCACAGAACTCTAAAAACAACAAATTAAGTTCACTCTGGCATTCCCTCTACCCTTCGGCTTAAAGCCCCCAACGGGGACCAACTGACCTTCCAAGAACCCTCCGAAGCGGAAGTCTTACTACGGTCTCTACACACAGGCCTACACCTCAGCCCCTCACCCAGATCGACTCCAATCAATCGATCTCTGGACCAAAGGAGCCCCCTAAAAGACTCTCCTAAAAAATTCAGGCCATCAGGCCCGGACCAACAACGCTTCACTCCTCGCTGATGAGGCATACATAACACCAACTCTGCCTCCACTATAGGCGCTTTAAGATGCCTACCAGTTTAACCCAGCTTGGAAAGAATCTCACTAACCTTTTCTTGTTCTCCTCTCTTTCCTTCCTGGTTTAACAGCTTCACCCTTCATCATTATGGTAGGCCAAGTCTAGTCTGTCCACTGTTTAATATAATGTTATGATGTTATTACTGTTGCACCATTCTCCGAACCACTTTACCCCACATGGCCTCACTGTATTTTGCCATTATATCTCCCCATACAGGACCCGAGCTGGCCACAAACATCATCTCTTCTTACGTGGTTTTCCTTAAACAGCAATACCCGGGTCTGTCCTGGGAGCCGGCTTACACAGTGACTCCATGCGGGAAAAAGCGAAGTTCATCCGATGTGTTGTATTGTTCTTATTTTATTTCCCTTCCCTCAAACCCCCCTCCCCATCACCCATTCTCATCCCCTGGCACACTTGAAGCACCAGACACTCAGCCAACTCCCACACATAGCGAGGGCTGCACCATAAACCAAACGGCACCAACAACCCACCAACACATAATTATATTAGGAGACAAGTATACAACACCGGCCCAAATATCTTTTAAGACCTCCCTAATATGAAAATAGTCTCCTGGAATGTAAAAGGGCTTAGATCCCCCAACAAGAGAATGGAAATCCTCTGACACCTTAAAAGACTCAAAACTGACATTGCTCTACTTCAAGAAACCCACCTGCCCAACTCTGACTTTCATCGTATAAATAAAAAATAACTATGGGTATGCACAGAAATCAATAAATGGTGTTGCGCTCCCAATACTCTAGCAATATGAATTTCCTTATAACTTTAAAGGAATATTGTACAGTGAACAGTAGAACACATATAATATAAAATGAATCACCCAGAATTTTAAATGTGTGGGATCCTGGTTGTGGTGTGTGGCAAAGTGTTTAGAAACACTGTGTTTGTCATATCCTTTTAAAATATTTTGTATATGCTCCTTGATGCGTACTCTCAATGGTCTCTTTGTACGTCCAATGTATTGAAGACCGCAGCTGCATTTAAGTGAGTAGACGGCTCCTTCTGTGTTGCAACAGATAAAATCTGCGATTTCGTAGGAGTTACCAGTACTGGTAGATTTAAATTTAAATGTTTTTTTCTGCTGGTCTCTTAGACTTTGTTATACTTTTTGCTATAATAAATATCACCAATTTTTTTTAAAAAAGCTAATTTTTTCCTCAGTTTAGGCTGATAGGAATTCTTCTACATATTTTTGGTAATAAAAATCGCAATATGCGTATATTGATTGGTTTACGCAAAAGTTATAGTGTCTACAAAATAGGGAAAATATTAATGTTATTATTCTTATTATTATTTTTTTACTAGTAATGTATGTGATCAGCAATTTTTATCGGGATTGCAACAGTATGGCAGACAGATCGGACATTTTTGACACATTTGTGGGACCATTGACATTTATACAGCGATCAGTGCTAAAAAAATGCACTGATTACTGTGGAAATGTCACTGGCAGGGAAGGGATTAACACAAGGGGCCGATCAAGGGGTTAACTGTGTTCCCTCATGTGTGTTCTAACTTTAGGGGAATGGGACTGACTAGAGGAGATGACAGATTGTTGTTCCTAGCTAGTAGGAACACATGATCTGTCTCTCCTCTCCTCACAGAACACATCCCTGTTCTGGCTCTCGTGCCCGCGATCGCGCATGGCCGAGGGTCATTTCGACCGCCGGCCATGTGTATCGGCACCCCCTGCAGTGCAGCGGGGCAGCGAGCGTGTGACTTCTATACCCACTTGAAGGGCCGAAGTACAGCTACGATGGTTCGTGGGAACATTCCGTCCTGCCTCAGTATAATGACGGCGGCTGGTCGGCAAGCGGTTAAGGGAAATAGGTTGTTCACTTTGCAAGTTCATTTTCCTTAGAGCATAGAAAATGTGGTGACATTTCACTGTGAAAAGAATGTACAATTACAAATAAGGAAACTGGGGGAAATCCCTTTGCAAAGTTCAACATCCCTTACAAAATTAACAGCTTATTTGGCTTTTATCAACACTCTTTCTTTCTTTCTTTCTTTCTTTTTTTCTTTCTTCTCAGTGCTCTTTTTCTACAATATTTAACAGTTTTTCCATTACATTTTATCTCTCCCCACAAAGCTCTTATTCTTCATGATATGCAGACTGCCTACAAATATTTTGTTGTACACCATGCTAGCTGGTCTGTTTTATTACTAGTTACTACAATAGCATATGCTTAATATATAAGTGCCAAAAGTAGTTACTAAAATGTTAACTATTGTTAACTAACAGAGTGGGTTTTAAATCACAAATCCTCTATTCAATTATTTATTTTTGTTTCACTGAGAAGTTAGTTCTAAGCCTCTAATCACTAAAATTTCAGAATCATTTTCTGAATTGCATTGTTCTTCTCATGCAGTAATCATAATCACAATTAACTTACTGGTATTGGATGAAAATAATCTTAAAGTTTCCAGTTATAATTGTATATTTAAAGTGTGTTTTTTATGTTGCTTTTGAGGTAAAAAAAAAAAAAAAATAAGCTATATTGTTTTACCATTTATTGCAGGTGATTGGACTGTGTTCTAAAAAGTTTCACCTGGATGATTTCATTTTTTTTTTTCATATTTGCCAGATGGTTTGGTGTTACCTTGCATGTCATTTAATTAAAATATTTCATGCTTTAAGAATAATAAGCAGTTAAATTACAATATAATGAGATAACTAAGTCAGCTTTCATTTAGACAAATTATGTGGGTTGTAAAAGGTAGGGATTAGCTTGGGATTCATCCATATGCTTCTGTCTCGGCTATTCTATGAAAATAACGACAATAATAAGCTTCATTTTAAAATACTTTTGCTATATAAACAACTTCATGCAGTACACTAGAAATAACAAAATATCGATTAAAAACTATGGGGAAACATACTTTCTAAAATAATCTGTGTATTTATTTATGCTTATACAGAAAGCTGATTTTTCCTAGTTGGCATTTGCTGTGAATCTTGTTTATCCAGAGGCAGACGTTCAAGGATAATTTGTAACCACACAGCACTATCTGCTAGACATGTGCACACTGAAATATTTTGTTTCGGAATTTAATTTTCTTCCGAAAAATACATTTATTTAGTTACTCCCGAAATTTGTTTTTATTTATTTTGTTTCGTTAAAAAATGCATTAGTCTGAAAATCAAAAATAATTAAGGTTGAATCTGTCATTGAAGGCTTATGGTGTTTGTCGAATGTTCTAAGAAGATTCGACGGACCAGCTAAACTGTACGACGCCGCAATTGTACATTTCCGGTCGAATGTTCCACCTACGAGCTATAGTAGAATTATAATGTTGTTTAACACTAGTAATAATTATATTTATTAAATATTATTACTAGTCAACCAACATTAGAATTCTTCTATAGCCTATGGGCAGAGCATTTGACCAAAAATGTCCGCTCGCGGCGACTGTTTCGTCAAATCTTTGTCGAATCTTTTCTCTCTATGTCGAATAATCTTGGACTAATAGAGTTAGGTTAGGCACATTCAACCCTTTTTGCTATTGTCTCTATTATGTTGAATATTTTCTCTCTATGTCAAATCTTTTCTCTCTATGTCAAATCTTTTCTCTCTATGTAGAATAATCTTGAACTAATAGAGATAAGGTTAGGCACATTCGACCACAGGTTCGATGGACACAGATCGCTATTGTCAGCGTCATGTCGAATCTCCTATCTATATCAATCTGTTACAACGAAAACAAAAATAAAGCATTTGTTTATGTCGGATCTTTCTGTTTTCAGATTCTGCACGTTCGTTGCCGTTTGTTAAAAGGGTAACGAAAATACCCGAAATTCGGACTAAAATGCATTCGGATGAAAACTAATGCCATTGTTATGTTGTGATACTATGTGCACTGTTTTCTACCAAAGCATACACTCTTATCCAGCAAACAACTTGTGGGTAGTAGCCAATCAGAAAGAGTGAAGAGCATGAGCAGCCCTATCCTGCAAACTGCCATTGTTATTTTTAATCTGTTCCAGGCTCTGTTTTTAACATTATCCTACTAGGTAAACAAAGTATAGGCCTCCGATAGTTTAATGCATTTCAAAGGTATAAAGCAGTACCATCATCCTAATTATTATGGTCATCAAATAAACTTAGGGCACCCCACTATGCCCCCAGTAGGGAATAAATGGATTATCTCGGTACCCAAGAATTACAAAAACATGATTAAAATTATGACATTTTATTTATATATATTCAAAAAAGAAGAAAGACACATGTTCATATATATAAAAACATCAATTAAGACAACATCTTCAATGTGATTATTTTTCAAGCTGATGATGCTGGTACATGTAGTGTCCTCAGATAGAACTAAGGGCATACAGTATAATAACGTTTGATGTATATTGAACCCTCTACAGGTTTTGTGGCAAAAACTGCTTCTTCAAGAGGAATTATACAAAGATCATCTATAATAAAACAATACAATGTCACACCAATTCAACAAGGCTTATGTAAACAAAGGATGGCATGGGGGGGGGGGCAAACATTAGGTTGCTTACCCTAGAGGAACCAGCACCCAACAGCAGTGAGGAAAAGGGGCATCTTAGGGTACTCCCCCATGGCAGACACAGGAGGCAAGTAACAGGCACACGCATCCCAAAAGTTTCTAGAAATAAGGGGTAGAAAATCTCCAGCACATGGTTGATTGGGATTAACTCCCACCACCCTCTAGTGAGTAGGAACCAGAAAAGGAAATGGGAATAGGGAGACAGAAATGGAGAGGGGAAGGGGAGAGTGGGGAGGACAGTGGGGGGAGCAGGGCTGAGGGAAGGGAAAGAGGGGGAATCTGAAAGTTCATCCACATTCTAACAATGTCACACTGTTGTTTTTTAACCACTTAAGCCCCGGACCATTTTGCTGGCCAAAGACCAGAGCACTTTTTGCGATTCAGCACTGCGTCGATTTAACTGACAATTGCACGGCCATGTGGTGTGGCTCCCAAACAAAATTGATGTCCTTTTTTCCCCACAAATAGATCTTTATTTTGGTGGTATTTTTTTTTTTTTTTTAACCAAGGATTTTTATTGAGTTTTACAATTTACATGTGATAAAAAGAACATTGTAAACATGCAGTTACAGGATAAGTTGTAGATACAGGAAAATCAAACCGTCTGTTAAACAACAACAAACTGCCTTACATTCCTAGCTAATGGCCTCCAATTGGGCACAGCCTGTCACCCCTTGCGGGTACTATTGTGAGCAGGCTGATGATGACTATGTTCCTAGGGCAGTCACCCATAGACCTTACTGAGGGTCTTGGGAGATAGCGAAGTCGCACACGGTATTGCTTAACTAATAGAGAGTTTACAGTCATGTAAACAAATACTACTAACTTAGAAAACTTTGATAAGTATGCAAAGTGTATTAGTACACGGGTAATCCTACAGTAACAGTGGTAGTTTATACACTCTTAAAGGATGCTACTAACATTGTCATTATTACTGTAGGGGATTTGCACGACCTCCACTAGGTGGACTCTATCAAGATTTTATATCAGTAGAAATAGGTGGGTTGGTGGTGTTCACAAATGTGAGGAGGCATATTTGGACATTTTCCATGTTTCCCAGTATTTGTGGAAGGTAGGGGCTCTACCTTCTTTATATGCTAATAGTTTTTCCATGGTATATTGGCTATTGACTCGTGAGATCACTATTGCCGGGACTGGTGGTGACGCCGAGCGCCATTCTTTCGCTAGGGCTATGCGGGCTGCAAACAATATGTGTGCGACCACTTTCCTCAACGTAGGAGGATATTGTTCCATGCCAAGGCTAAGTAGTGCTAGGGCTGGGTCAAGGTCCGCTGTGGTATGGGTGATATCCTGTATGATGGAGGAAACTTCCTTCCAGAAGTGTGTGATGATTCCACAGCTCCAAAGGGTGTGGAGTAAATTGCCATGACTCTGGCAGTTTCTCCAACAGAGAGGTGTGATATTTGCATCCATCTTGTGAAGACGGGCGGGTGTGAGATACCATCTATGTAGTATTTTTTGTGCATTATCCCAGTGGTCAATACATGCAGAGGATTTACTGTTTATCTTAATTGCTAGTTGCCATTGTGCTAGTGTAAAGACCTTCTTTAATTCTTGTTCCCATTTGGTCATATTGTTCGTTTTATAATTAAGATATAGTGGTTGAGATTGTTTATAAAATAGTGAGATCCCTTTCTTTTTAACTGAAGGTTTACTGATTAAAAAGTCCCATAGTGATTGGGGAATTTCTATCGATTGACCTCTGTGAGAAGCTGAGTAGTGTTTCAATTGGTATATTCTGTAATCGTCCAGTGGGGTGCTAGACTCCAGTTGGGAGGGGAAATTAATCCCCTCTTTCTTCCAGTCCACTGTGGAGATATGTGGTATGAGATATTGGTATGATGCCAGGGGGGTCTGCATACTTTTGAGTGGGGTGTCGGTGAACTTTTGTCGTGTAAGATCTGACCAGGCTGCAACCGTGGCTTGGATAGTGGGGTACGGTGGTATTTTAGGCTTGAAGTGAATACTGGATGCCATTGCAAGGGCTGGGAGATCATGTCCCGGGGTAATTGTACACTCCAGGTTCGACCATCTGTTATTCGATTGGGATGAGAACCAATATTTCATTTGGTCCAGTATCGCAGCTCGGTAGTAGGAGTAGGCATTTGGCAGGCCCACCCCTCCTAAGTGTTTAGGCTTGTAAAGTTGGGATAATGCTATGCATGGTTTTTTCCCCGACCAGATGAAAGTGTTAAGGTGTTTAGATAGTTGCGTAAAGAAAGTTTGAGGGATGGGGATAGGTAGAGTTCTGAAATGATATATTAGTTTAGGCATTATTTGCATTTGGTATGCAGCAATTCTCCCCAGCCAGGAAAGTTGGAGTTTGGCGATATTCTTCATTTCCTCTGTTACTTTAATAAGCAGTGGAGGGAAGTTATGGGTGTAAGTGTTCGCTGATGAGGAGGATAGCTGCACCCCAAGATAAGTGATAGAAGGTGAGTCCCAGTTGCATGGGAAAATTTGCTTCAGTCTCGTTTTGGTCAGCAATGATAGATTCTGTGTCAGTGCAAAGCATTTACCAGTATTGACTTTATAGTAAGATATGTACCCAAAGTCATGTAATATTTTGCTTATTGTTGCGATAGAGATTTCTGGTTTTGTAATTGTGAGAATAATGTCATCAGCAAATAATCCTATTTTATGGGTTTCTCTCTCTACTTCAATTCCGAATACCGATTCTGAGGAGCGAATGCGCTCCGCTAGGGGTTCTATAACGAGGGAGAAAAGGATTGGTGACAACGGGCACCCTTGACGCGTACCGTTTGATAGTGGGAATTTGTCAGATAGCATTCCAGAATTGAAAACTCTAGCTGAGGGGTGTGAGTAGAGTGACATTATTGCAGAGTGAATATGACCTGATAGTCCGAATTTCTGTAAGGTTTTTGATAGGTATAGCCAGTTAACCCTATCAAATGCCTTTTCAGCATCTAAGGCTAGGAATGCGCTAGGGGTATTGGTAACTTCCGTGAAACGCAATAGATTTAGCATTCTTCTGGTTCCATCTGGTGCTTGTCTGCCTTTTACAAAGCCTACTTGGTCCAGTCCAAGTAGATTGGGGGTGACCAACATTAATCTGTTGGCCAGTACTTTAGCAAAAATTTTTAGGTCTGAGTTCAATAGGGATATTGGCCTAAAATTTTGGGGGTGGGATGGGTCCTTGCCTGGTTTCGGTATGGTTACTATTATAGCTTGCAGCATTTCTTCGGGGAGTGAGCCTGATGTAATCGCCTGGTTATATACGTTCACTAGTTTTGGTGCTAAGAGCGGGGAGAAAGCCTTATAGTATTCAGCTGAGAAACCGTCAGCCCCTGGGGATTTGTGCATGGGAAGGGATTTGATCACAGAGATCACCTCCTCGCAAGTAATGGGGGAATTAAGGTGGTGGAGTGTGGTAGCATCTACAGAGGGTAAGTTCACTTCATTGAGAAATTCGTCAATTTCGTCTCCTGAAGGTTGGTGAGTGGACGTGTCATGTCTGAGGTTGTAGAGGGAGTCATAGTAGTCTTTAAAGGTATTTGCGATGTCTTTGGGGTTATAGGATATTGTGTGGGATCTGTGGTGTTGGAGTTGTGTGAGATTGCTTTTGGCTTGTCTTTTTTTTAATTGGGAAGCTAGGATTTTGCCTGCTCTGTTATTCTGCGAGTAGAAGGTTACTTTCACACGTTTATATAGTATATCTTGGTCTTTTTTAAGTTCCTGTCTTAGGTCTTCACGGCATTGTGTGAGTTGTTGGAGGATGCCTGGGGTGGCAGTAGTGGGATTTTTATGTAATAATTCCAGGTCTGCTATGGACTTGTGGAGTTGAGTCATGCGAAGGAGTTTCTTTTTGCGTTCCCTAGAGGCTATCTGAATTAGAGCGCCCCTAGAGTACGCTTTGTGAGCGCACCACGTCGTGGAAGGGGAGCAGTCACTGTCATTGTTGAATTGAAAAAATTCTTTTAATTTCCCTTCGATCTCGTCCCTAAGTTGGGGGTGAGACAGGAGGAAGGTATTATTGCGCCACAGAGGTCTATGGTGCATTTTATTGGTATCCAGAATCTCAAGTGTTATTGGAGCATGGTCCGACCACGTGATATTGTGGATATCAGATTTTACCACATTTTGTAGTGTTTGAATATCTGTGAGGAAAAAGTCAATCCTAGAGTAACTATTGTGTACAGTAGAATAAAACGAATAGTCCCTCTCGGTGGATCTGGAGCAGCGCCAGGGATCGAAAAGTCTTTCCTCATGACAGAAAGGGCCTAGGCAAGGCCTCTGCTTCAGGGTCACCGAGGAGGAGTCCAATTCCACATTCATAACCGTATTAAAGTCACCACATATTACTAAACATCCCTTCTGAAGGGATCTAGCTTTACTTACTACTTTACGAATAAATTTCAATGGCTTAACATTAGGTGCATATAGGTTTACCAGTGTGTAGATATTTCTATTAATCTCTGCAACCAAGATAATGTAGCGGCCACGTGTGTCAGTGAATTCCTGTAATAAAGAGAAGGTTACAGAGTCTCTAATAGCAATCATTACACCATTTTTCTTGGCGTCATCATTCGCATGGAAAATATATGGGAACTTCTTGTGAGTACATTTGGGTGGGTTGTTTTTGGTGAAATGGGTCTCTTGTGCACAGATTATGTCACAGTCCTTGTCCAGTGCGGACTTCCAGAGCGCCCTTCTCTTGTAAGGGCTGTTGAGGCCCCTCACATTGTGTGACAGGATTTTAACATTCATGTTCTTTCGGTAGAGACGTTGTGTGCTGCCATCTAGTGGAGAGGTTGGATAGATCCTTGAGGTAAGAAGAATTTCTTGGTAGGTGTACTAAGGGCTGGGTGACTGCCTGAACTGACAGTGGGTTAGAAACAAAAACCAAACAAAACCAAAGAAAAACAGAACTAGACCATTGCCGGTCATGTGGAGAGCAGGATATGTGGTTCATCCTGCAGGTGAAATCAGGGGAGAAATGAGTGTTCGGAAACAGCCGAACAGCGGATGCTGTCGTGAGTTTCAGCCTGCAAATATAGTTAGGGTAAGGGCGCCAGGGGAGAGCAGAGGGATATTTTACTTCTGAGGTACAATAGGTACTGATAGAATTATGGTAATGTCATTTACTCATCTGTGTCTTCTGTCCTGGTGCTGGTGGGTGCGTCGGTTCTGGCGAGGGTCAGGGTCCGCAGCTTCTGCATCCGCAGGGAGTAGGTGCCATTGTCGCAGCAGTTCCAATCCTTTCTCAAGAGAAGAAATGACATAGGGATGATTATTCCAGTCAAGCATCAATTTGGCAGGGAAGCCCCACTTGTACAGAATTTTGTGGTTTCGCAGAATTTTAGTAATTGGGACCAGGTTGTGTCTGGCCGTCAGTGTGGCTTGTGACAGGTCAGCGTACAATGCAATGCCAGTGAAGGGGTCAGGCAGGGAAGGGTGTTGCCTGGAGTAGCGCATAAGTTGATCTTTCACGTGGTAAAAATGAATTCTGGCAATGACATCCCTGGGGACCTGTTCGGACAGGAAGGAGGGTTTTGGCAGTCTGTGTGCTCTGTCAATGATAACATCCGCAGGCCCTAGGGTGGGGAGGGCCGTGATCATTAGCTTTTGAATATACGCAGTCAAATCAGCCGGTTTAACTGTTTCGGGGACCCCCCTGAATTTAACATTGTTCCTGCGTGCTCTGTCCTCGATGTCGGCCATTTTGAGGCGCATCGCTTTAAGTTCATCCTCAACACTGAAGTGGGCATCCACAATTTCATTATGTGCAATGGTGAAATCTTCCATTTTGTGTTCCACATATGTCACTCTGTTGCTGAGTGCTGATATATCTGCTTTAGTGGTGTGCATAAATGCTACCATATCTTGCTGGAGGGCCCCCCTGAGTGTTTGCAGCATTTCCTTCAGGGTGGTATCTACAATAGGCTGGCCAGAGGTGGGGAAAGCGTCTAGCTGTTGTGCATATGAGGCAGATTCCTCCATAGAGTCCTCCTGTGGGCCTGCTGTGTCAGTGTCATTGCCTAGCTTCCTTTTCTGCTTTACAGGGCTCACAAAGGGGGATGCAGGTAGTGGGATCAGAGCAGAATGTGACTCACCCTCGGATGGCTGCTGGCTGGGATGATTCTGGCCTGATTGAGATGCATAGGCCGCGGCCTGGCGGTCCCCGCGGGCGCCATCTTGGATTATTACACCGGCCGCCGGAGGGAAGAATTCGGTGAGTTTCCGCGGTCCCTCGCGTTCCTTCCTCTTAGCCATGGGTACCGGAGTACTCCTTGAGTGTTCCCCTGGCATGTGGGCAAAAAATCCGGGCTGTTTACTCGCTGTGAGCCGCTTTATTGAATCCGCTGTGACAGAGCGCTCTCCTCAGCCGTCCATGCGCTCTGGCCGCCGGCTCCGCCCCCTATTTTGGTGGTATTTGATCACCTCTGTGGTTTTTATTTTTTGTGCTATAAACAAAAAAAGAGCGGCAATTTGGAAAAAAATGCATTATTTTTTACTTTTTGTTATAATAAATATCCCCCCAAAAATATATAAAAAAAAAAATTTTTTTTCCTCAGTTTAGGCCGATACATATTCTTCTACATATTTTTGTAAAAAAAAAAAAACGAAGTGTTTATTGATTGGTTTGCGCAAAAGTTATAGCGTCTGCAAAATAGGGGATAGATTTATGGCATTTTTATTAATAATTTTGTTTTACTAGTAATGGCAGTGATCAGCGATTTTTATCGGGACTGTGACATTATGGCGGACACATCAGACAATTTTGACACATTTTTGGGACCATTGGCATTAATACAGCGATCAATGCTATAAAATTGCATTGATTACTGTAAAAATGTCACTGGCAGTGAAGGGGTTAACCACTAGGGGCGGGGAGGCGTTAAGTGTGTCCTGGGGAGTGATTCTAACTGCGGGGGGATGGGCTAGCAGTGACACGACACTGATCACTGCTCCCAATGACAGGGAGCAGACTATCAGTATCATGTCACTAGGCAGAATGGGGAGATGCTGTGTTTACATCGGCATCTCCCCACTCTTCAGCTCTGTGACACGATCATGGGCACCCGGCGGACATCGAGCCTGCGAGTCCTGCGAGCACGTTCACGGAGCTTGTGGCAGGCGCGCGCGCACAGCTGTAAATTCAAAGTTACGTACGGGTACGCTACTTTGCCCAGCCGTGCAATTCTGCCAATGTATATCTACAGGAGACAGTCGGCAAGCGGTTACATTTTTTCCAAAGTGTGTTACCACATTATATTGCATGGCATGGAAACCAACAATATATTACAACTTTGAACTTTGTCTGTTAGAACTAGCCCTTCTAGTGTCATTACCGCATTTGCCTTCTGACATTTGGTGTCACATATACATATGAATGAGGATGAGCGAACGCTACAAAGTTGGGTTTGCGGTGAACCAGACAGGAATACCGCCAACCCCCACACATTGCACTAAATCTTACTGAAGCCTATGGGAGCAAAATTTTGTAATTTCTTTCGGTCCTTTTTCCAGCACTATTTAGCAGGAGGATAGTATTTTTCTGTAGCCTAAAAAACAACATTAAAAAAATACACATATCCTTTAAATAACATACTTGGGGGGTGCAGTAAAGCTGCACATGACGTTACAGAACAGTACAATGTAGTTCTTTAAAAGTGACATTTACAAAAAAAAGTTGGCCATAAAAAGTTAGGGAGACAAGCTTGCAACCCCCTTCCAGGCTCCTTATTGTAGGGGGCTTCCAGATATCTAAAAGTTCAACCCACAAACCCCCACATACTCTTGTGGACTGGATGGGAAACAATGTCTTGTCCCGCAACATTGGGACAAAGTGTCCTCTTGCAATGACTCCCCAATGCAAAAATATATGTTTCTTAGCATGGTATGGGAAGAGAGGCCACAATCTAACTTGCTCCTTTTCCTGGCCACCCAGACAGCATGTGTAAATTAGGGTCTGATATGAATTATATAAATCCCACATTTTTTTTTTATATCAATATTTTTAATTGAAATTTTTACAAATATCAATACATAAAATGTAAAAAGGAGAATAAAAAATAAAAAATAAAAAGGAACAAGAACAGTTTAAACAGAATGTGTTTGATATAAACAATAAAATTTCACACAATAGATTCAAATGTATGGTATGTTATGCCACGTACACACGATCGGAATTCTCGTCGGAAAAGACTCTGACGGTTTTTCAGACGGAACTCCGCTCAAGCTGTGTTGCCTACACACGAGCACACCAAATTCCGACGGTCAATAACACAGCGGCATAAAACACGTTCGACAGCACTATAAAAGGGAAGTTTAATGCTTCCGAGCATGCATCGAATTGTTTCCGAGCATACGTCGGAATTTTGCGTGTCAGAATTGCATACACACGATCGGAAAATCCGATAGAAAGGTTTTCCGTCCGAAAAATTGAGAACAGGTTCTCAATTCAAAGTCCGTCAGAAATTCCGACAGAAAAAGACCGTTGGGCATACACATGGTCGGAAAATCCGATGAAAAGCTCCCATCGGACTGTTTCCATCGGAAATTCCGACCGTGTGTACGCCGCATTACACATACAACGTTGAAGGACCATGAACGAAAAAGATTTACAGAGAATTCAATAACATTGGAGATATAGTAGAGGGTTTCTCATGTGAATTGCATGGAATCAAGTATACTGTTTACGTCTCAAGGAATAGTGTGTTTAGGCCAGATAGACCATTTACTATCAAATGTCTTGCTTTGCATCGAATTTAGTGCGATAAGGCGTTCAAATGTGTAGTTCCTGTGTACTGCTTTGGATACATCAGGTTTATGGTGGTATTCGTTTTCCAAGTGCGTAGTATTGACGCTCTGGTTTCTAGTAGAATATGACTTACTACAGATCTATATTCGGTGGGGAAGTTTTCTGTGCCTATATGTAGTAGAGCCAGTGCTGGTGAGGGGGAGGATTGTATGCCTGTGAGTGAGGAGATTAGACAGAATACTTGGTTCCATAGGCTTCTCACATTGGAACAATTCCAAAACATATGCAGCAAGTTCCCTACTAGTCCACAGTTCCTCCAGCATTGTGGTGAGGAACCCAGAAAGTAGGTTGATAATCTGTATGGGGGGTATTGCCACCTGTTAACAATTTTTATGGTAATTTCCCAATGTTTGATACAGTGTGTTGATTCATGTATTTACTTAAAAGCTGCTTGCCATTGATCGTCAGTGAATATAGTGTTTAAGTCTGTTTCCCAGTTACCCATTGCTCTCGTTTTTGTAAAGGTAAGTTTATTCTGCAGGCAATTATAAAAGAGGGAAATTCCCTTAGTGTCCGTATTAGGGCAGGTGTAAAATTTCCATATTTTAGGAGGAACACAGATTTCTGGGTTAGGAAGTTTTTTAAGAAAGTTTGCAATGCGTAAGCAGGAGAACATTTCTGTACTTGGTAGGTTATATTGGGTCAGTACTTGGTCCAAAGATTTGAGTAGCTGACCACTATATAAATCCGAAATAAAGGAGATACCGTGTTTTGTTAAGTTTTTTACCGATAACGTTGGTATTTTTGCCTCCAGGAGCGACAATGGTAGTTTGTAATTTGTTTTCCGGGCTTCAGTGTATTTTAATTTAAGGTAAGCTCTCCATGTCAGTAAAGAGGTCTGCATGGGTGGGGATAAGGCTGTTATGTTCCATGGGGACCAGTTATCACTTAGTAGTAGGGATTTCAGATCAGGTGATATTAATTTTTCAATGTCCACCCATAGAGGGGATTCCTGGGTACCTAACCAATGTTTAATGTAGTCTAATCTGACTGCACTAAGGTAGTCATGTAAGTCCACTAATCCAGCCCCACCTACTTTCTTATGGGCAATGAGGTTATTACGTGAGCATCTAGCTCTTTTCCCTCCCCATATGAATTTCCAACTCATGCTCGAGAGTTTAGTAAGGTACAGTTTAGGAATATGAACTGGAAGTGAATGAAACAGATACAGAATTTGCGGTAATATCATCATTTTATATGCTGTTACTTTTCCCATCCATGAAATTTCTTTCTGTGTCATGTCCCTAAGTTGGATTTCTAGTTTAGGCAGTAGTTTGGACATATTGGTCTTAATTATAGTTGAGATGTTACTGGATAGGGTAATACCTAGGTAAGTAATGCCATTGTCACTCCAGGTGTATGGTAGTGGTTTTTGTAGATTGTTTCTTATCAGGGGGGTAAACCTAAGTCTAGAATCAGAGATTTGCTAAAGTTTACCTTGTAGTACGATATCTCTCCAAATTCTGTTAGTATCTCATGTGCCCTGAGCAGTGATTGTTGTGGATTGGTCAGGAGTAGGATGACATCATCCGCAAAAAGGTTTATAGAGTGTGTGCTGGGACCAAATTGGAACCCAGTGATAAGGGGATGGGTTCTGATTGTTTCGGCTAACGGTTCTATCATTAGATTAAAAATGGTAGGTGATAATGGACAGCTTTGCCTGGTCCCATTTGTTATATTGAAGACTTTGGATAAAAAGCCTGCTGATTGTATTTGAGCTGAGGGACAGGAGTAGAGTGCAGATATAGCTGTAAGAATATGACCTGTAAATCCGAACTTAGTTAAGACTGATTGCATATACGTCCAATGAACCCTATCAAACGCCTTCTCTGTGTCAATAGATAACAACAGAGAAGGTGTTCGATTCACCCCAGCGGAGTGTATTACATTTATAATTCTTCTTGTAGCATCGTAAGTTTGTCTCCCCTTCACAAATCCCATCTGATCGCGTTTAATAAGTGTTGGAATTATGTACGTTAGTCTTTTGGCAAGTAATTTAGCGTATACTTTTACATCAGAGTTAAGTAACGATATTGGCCTAAAATTTGCCGGTGTTATAGGGTCTTTTCCTGGTTTAGTGAGTGTGACTATGTGTGCTCTCAGCATTTCTTGGGGAAAGGAAGCGGTTTCTGCTGCTCTGTAAAAAAACTCTTTGTATATGTGGTACTAATATGCGTTTAAATGTTTTAAGGTATTCGTTAGAGAAACCATCAGGTCCAGGTAATTTACCGTTGGGAAGGCTGTCTATAATTTGTACAATTTCTATGCTTGAAATTGTAGCATTAAGGTCAGATAATTGTTGTTCAGATAGTGATGGGAGGTTTAATTTTTTTTAAAAGGATTGAATTTTTTCTATAGATGGTTGTGGGGTAGTGGTGTCTACGTTAAGGTTATATAGTGTGCTTTAGTATTCAGCGAACTGGTTTTCTATAGCTTGAGGGTCTACAATCTTATGTTGTGTTGTGGGGTGGTAGAGGAATGGTATTCTGGATTTTATACGTGCTAGTCTATTGGCTAAGTATTTACATGCTCTGTTGGCGTTGGCATAATGATTCAGTTGTAAACGTCTGAGGTGTCTATCGTACTGTTGTGAGAGGTGCTCTCGTAGTGATTCCCTGAGGTTTGTTAGTTTACTAGCTAAGTTGTGTGTGGGGGTCTGTTTGTTTAGGAGGAGTGTCATGCATTTCTTGTAGCAATGTGTTCAGTTTTTGTGAATGTTTTTTTTCTTTCTTGAGCTCCGAGTTGGATGAGAATGCCCCGCATATATGCTTCCACATTACAAAGGGATCCTGAACTGGGTTTTGGTTGTCTGTAAAAATTTTTGGGATATGGTGTAAAATCTTGTCGTGTGTATGGGATTCTTGTATTAAGCGTACATTACAGCGCCAGATGGGAGGTGAAGAGGAGACACCCTTCTCTGAGATAGACAAGGAAATTACAGCGTGGTCTGACCACGTAATATCGTAGATTCTAGTATTTTCTAGTTGTTGTAATAGCCATTTGTCTGTGAGAAACAAATCTATTCGTGAATACGAGCAATGCCTATGCGAGAAGAAAGTGAAGTCTTTCTCGTTGGCGTGGTGACATCTCCATGCATCGAACAGTTCCTTATTCTGCAAAAGGGTTTGGAGGGAAGCCGTCCCCTTTGATCGTTTTGTGGTGGTGTCGATTGTCAAATCTGGTACGACATTAAAGTCCCCACAGATAAGGAGATTACCTAATTTCATAGAGGCTGCATTCTTAAGTACTTTCCGTATAAAACGGATTTCATGGGAGTTGGGGGAGTATAGTGTTATCAATGTATAAGGTTTGGAATTAATGTCACCATTGAGAATTATGTATCTTCCATTGTCATCCAGGAAAGATTTTTTGAGTTGGAAAGATACCGAATTACTTATGGCTATGAGGACTCCTCCTGTCTTGCGGTTAGGTGTGCAGGCTGTAAAAATATGTGGGAAGTCTTTATGGGAGCAGTAAGGCGTTTTGTCTTTTTGGAAGTGTGTCTCCTGGACGCAAAGTATATCTGCCTTCTGTTTTTGAGCCTCGGTCAATAGGGAGAACCTTTTAGCGGGGTGATTTAGCCCTTTGGTGTTAATAGATATGCATTTATTCACCATTGTTCAGGTTGTAATTGTTTTTGTGGGGTCGTATGGTGTGAGTACTCACTGTGCAGGTCGAAGAGCTGGTTATAGCAGGTGTCTGCGATGATTGGGTAGAAGAAGACCAGATTGTTTCTACAGCAGAGATCCTGTAGGCTTCTCAAGGATTGTGTATATCGAGTAAAAAAAAAAGAACATATAACCGTAAAAGTAAAACAAAAAGAAACAGTCAACATGGTGAACATAAGAAATGGATCTGTTAACTGATCCGTGTGCAGAATCGTCTGCTATTTGTTACTAGGAGGGGGTAAAGGAGAGGTAGATGAATATCTCCTGTCCCCGGAGAAGTGGAAGTGCACTTAACATTTATTACTTCATGAATTTCCACCAGAGTTTTTTTTGTGAGAGCGTTTATGGGTAACTACTTGCCAGTCGTCATGCATATATTGAGGAGTACCTGGTTGCATGCGATTTAATGATTGATCTGGCAAGATGTTCCATCTCCTCAAGGCCTCAATCCCTTTTTCCAGCTTGGAAATCATGACATTGACCCCATTGTGGGTGATAGAAAGAGTGGCTGGATATTTCCATTTATGGGGGATGGCATGATTTCTTAGTACTTTAGTGATGGTTGCTAGGTTTCTACGCCGTTGTAGAGTGTGTCTGGACAAGTCAGGCAGCATTCTTATATCAGCATACTGTGGGGGTAAATTATCCAGCTTGCGGGATGCAAATAGTTTTTTTTCTTTCACATGATAGTAATGGACTCTCAAAAGGGAATTTCATCAGGGAGAAATGAGGGTTTGGGGATTCTATGTATTCTGTCCACTATGAGGTCTTGGGCGGTCAGCTCCGGTACCATGGTGGAGAACATAGTTTGGGCATTTTGCAGGAGTTGGTTAGGCGGGATAGATTCAGGAATACCCCGCAGTTTGAGGTTGTTCCTCCTGAATCTGTCCTCGAGGTCTACGATTTTATCTTTCATCCATTGTATATCTTCCCCCTGTGCTGCATGTGCCTCCACCATTACATTGTAGGATGATGTATATTCTCCCATTTTGTGTTCCACCCTGTCTACTCTGGTGCCCAGGGCCTGTACTTCCTTGTGGCAGTTATTAATGCCTCTGACCATGTCAGAGTGCAGGGATGCTCTTAGTGATAGTAGCATATCTTTTAAAGTGGATTCAGATATGGGAGCATCAGTAGCTGGGAAGTCTTTTATGGGATTCCTATCATGTGTCCCCTGTGAGGCTGTGGGGATATGCGGCCCGCTTACCTCCATTGAAGGTTCAGGTTCGATTTGCGGCCTGGTGGGGGAGTCTCTCCTTGGCCTAGCTTTCGCCGGGCTGCGCGTGGTAGGGCTCGGGGTTCCAGATGAGGATCCGCTATGGAGGTTGGCAGAGTCAGAGGCTCTGTAAGGCGTGTGGCGGCCGATCGTGTCTCATCCGTCTGTGTTGTCAGGCCGTTGTGCTCGCGCGCCGCCGTCATTTTGTTGTAGCCCGCCTGGGCCTGAGGAGATATTCCCCCTTCCTCATTTCCTGTTCCTTTGCATGTTTGTCACACTTAAGTGTTTCGGAACATCAAACCAATTTAAACAATAGTTAAGGACAACACAAGTAAACACAAAATGCAATTTGTAAATGAAGGTGTTTATTATTAAAGGTGAAAAAAAATCCAAACCATCATGGCCCTGTGTGAAAAAGTGATTGCCCCCCTTGTTAAAACATACTATAACTGTGGTTGTCCACACCTGAGTTCAATTTCTCTAGCCACACCCAGGCCTGATTATTGCCACACCTGTTCACAATCAAGGCATCACTTAAATAGGAGCTGCTTGACACAGTAAGGTCCACCAGAAGATCCTTAAAAGCTACACATCATGCCGAGACCCAAAGAAATTCAGGAACAATTGAGAAAGAAAGTAATTGAGATCTATCAGTCTGGAAAGGGTTATAAAGCCATTTCCAAAGCTTTGGGAATCCAGCGAACCACAGTGAGAGCCATTATCCACAAATGGCGAAGACATGGAACAGTGGTGAACCTTCCCAGGAGTGGCCGGCCGCCCAAATATACCCCAAGAGCGCAGCGACGACTCATCCAAGAGGTCACAAAAGACCCCACAACAACGTCCAAGGAACTGCAGGCCTCACTTGCCTCAGTTAAGGTCAGCGTTCATGCCTCCACCATCAGGAAAAGACTGGGCAAAAATGGCCTGCATGGCAGAGTTCCAAGGAGAAAACCACAGCTGAGCAAAAAGAACATCAAAGCTCGTCTAAATTTCTCCACAACACATCTTGATGATCCCCAAGACTTTTGGGACAACATTCTGTGGACCGATGAGACAAAAGTGGAACTCTTTGGAAGGTGTGTGTCCAAGTATATCTGGCGTAGAAGGAACACTGCATTTCAGAAAAAGAACATTATACCAACAGTAAAATATGGTGGTGGTAGTGTGATGGTCTGGGGCTGTTTTGCTTCTTCAGGACCTGGAAGACTTGCCGTGATAAAAGGAACTATGAATTCTGCTGTCTACCAAGAGATCCTGAAGGAGAATGTCCGACCATCTGTTCGTGTACTCAAGCTGAAACGAACTTGGGTTCTGCAGCAGGACAATGATCCTAAACACACCAGCAAGTCCACCACCGAATGGCTGAAGAAAAACAAAATGAAGACTTTGGAGTGGCCTAGCCAAAGTCCTGACCTGAATCCTATTGAGATGTTGTGGTATGACCTTAAAAAGGCCGTTCATGCTCGAAAACCCTCTAATGTAACTGAATTAGGACAATTCTGCAAAGATGAGTGGGCCAAAATTCCTCCAGGACGCTGTAAAAGCCTCATTGCACGTTATCGCAAACGCTTGGTTGCAGTTGTTGCTGCTAAGGGTGGCCCAACCAGTTATTAGGTTTAGGGGGCAATCACTTTTTCACACAGGGCCATGATGGTTTGGATTTTTTTTCACCTTTAATAATAAACACTTTCATTTACAAATTGCATTTTGTGTTTACTTGTGTTGTCCTTGACTATTGTTTAAATTGGTTTGATGTTCCGAAACACTTAAGTGTGACAAACATGCAAAGGAACAGGAAATGAGAAAGGGGGCAAACACTTTTTCACACCACTGTATGCATCTAGTTTGTGCGGCTGCTGTACCATTTTTCACCGCTGGCCCATCTCCGCTGTGTACTCCAGTAGGTGAGCTGTCTAGGGGTGCCTCTGTGTTGTCAGATGATGCTGGTGGAAGTCGTATGGCGGTGGATATCTCCGGCGGACGAGCGGAGCTCTCACACTATATGTCCAGCATGGAGCTCGGTCGCCACGCCCCCTCCCACATTTTTTTTCTTTAACGGGATAGTGCACTTTAAAAAAAAACATGATATTCCCGTAAAATTTATAGCAGGCCCTTATTCAGACATGCAGCCAATGTGGCCAGGAAAGGTAGGGCAGTGATTGTGCAGCCCTAGCCCTTCCTGAGCCACATCAGGCTACACGTTTCCCCTCTGCCTGATAGTGTTACCAACTGGCACGACGATATGCCAGCCAAGGATGTTGCTTTGTTGTAATCTCTCATGAATGACAGAATTTCTATTTACATTCAGTTTGGTTTACTGCCCAAATATCGCTGAATCATGAACCATCTGGGTTTGGGTCTCACTCAAGTTTGATCTAGAGATACTACCAATATGTTTTATATCCTCATAGTCCCAATTTCCCTCATTCTAATGCTGTAACAGCTAAGTAAAGAGATATTGTGTTTTTTTTTAAAGTAACATCAAGCCCCTTTAGCTTTTTTATGGCTATGATTTTAAAAGTTGCTTATTTCTAGCACCTAAGAGCAGAGCATGCTGCAGCCCCAAGGGTAAAATAAAAGGCATTTATAACAGATATGAAAGTATATTTAATGTTCTACATAACATTAAAATATTGTTACAATTTAACAGAAAAGTTAAGAGTTTGTATTTTAGAGGAGTGATAAGTATTCAAGTTCTTGTCACAGTGACTAGGGATGAGCCGAACACCCCCCTGTTTGGTTCGCACCAGAACCTGCGAACAGACCTAAAGCTTGTGTGAACTTTAGAACCCTATTAAAGTCTATGGGACCCGAACGTTCAAAATCAAAAGTGCTAATTTTAAAGGGTTATATGAAAGTTATTGTCATAAAAAGTGTTTGGGGACCTGGGTCCTGCCCCAGGGGACATGTATTAATGTGAAACAATAAAAGTGTAATATTCCTTTAAATGTTGTACCTGAGGGGTGTCTATAGTATGCCTGTGAAGGGGCCCATGTTTCCCGTGCTTAGAACTGTCCCTGCACAAACTGTCCCTGCACAAAATTTTTGCAGGAAAAAAAGCTATTTAAAATCACTCGCGGCTAATGAATTGCCGGTGTTCTGCCGAGATGGTTCCCCTTGGCGGATTAGTACCTCTGTGTACTGCGCAGGCGCATCGCTTGCACAGTACGAAGGACTAGGCATCTTCCGAAAATTGCCAAACCTAAACAGATGGAAGTGAAGTGTACACCGCGCAGTCGGTGTACGAGACGATGCGGCACGCTCCCGATGCTCGCGCTACTCTGCAAGGGGAGTCTAACTAAGGGGCGGGTCTAATCAAAAAAAATGTGGCCCTTGCTTACATTATTAATAATGACAAATCATTATTAATAATGACAAATCATTATTAATAATGACAAATCATTATTAATAATGACAAATCATTATTAATAATGAAAAATCTGCCAGTTACAGTAACAAATGTCGCCCTTGGTTACAGACCCGCCCCTTACTTACATGCGCGCCTTGCAGAGTAGCACGAGCATCGGGAGCATGCGGTATAGTCTCTATCTTCTCTCGTACAGCGACATGCTAACTGCGCGTGCGCGGTGTACAGTTCACTCGCATCTGTTTAGGTTCGGCAATTTCCGGAAGATGCCTAGTCCTTCGTGCTGCGCCTGCGCAGTATAGAGAGGAAATAATCCGCCAGGGGAACTTTCTCGGCAGGACACCGGCTCCCGTAACATAGAGAACAGTCATTCATTGAAAGTCATTGATAAAAAAAAAAGTCATTGATAAATCAAAAAAAAAAAAAAGTGTGGGGGTTCCCCCAAATTCAATTACCAGGCCCTTCAGGTCTGATATGGATATTAAGGGGAATCCTCTTCAAATTAAAAAAAAAAATGACGTAGGGGTCCCCCTAAATATCCATACCAGACCCTTATCCAAGCACGCAACCTGGCAGGCCGCAGGAAAAGAGGGGGGACGAGAGCGCCCCCCCTCCTGAACCATACCAGGCCACATGCCCTCAACATTGGGAGGGTGCTTTGGGGGTATGTGACCCCTCAAAGCACCATGTTGATGGGGACAAGGGCCTCTTCCCCACAACCCTGGCCATCGGTTGTGGGGGTCTGCGGGTGGGGGGCTTATCGGAATCTGGAAGCCCCCTTTAACAAGGGGACCTCCAGATCCCGCCCCCCCCTGTGTGAAATGGTAAGGGGGTACAAAAGTACCCCTACCATTTCACCAAAAAAGTGACAAAAATGTTAAAAATGACAGGAGACGGTCTTTGACAATTCCTTTATTAAAATCTTCTTTCATCTTCTGGTCTTCCTTCTTCCTTTCTTAATCCTTCGGTTTCTTCATCTTCTTCTTCCATCTTTTTCTTTTTTAAATTTGAAGCGGGGTTCCCCTTAATATCCATAGCAGACCTGAAGGGCCTGGTAATTGAATTACCCCCATGTTTTTTTTTTTTTATCAATGACTTTTTTTTTTATCAATGACTTTCAATGAATGACTGTTCTCTGTGTTACGGGAGCCAGCAATTCATTAGCCGCGAGTGATTTTAAATAAATTTTTTTCCTTCAAAAATTACACTTTGTGCAGGGACAGTTCTAAGAATGGGAAACATGCGCCCCTTCACAGGCATACTATAGACACCCCCCAGGTACGAAATTTAAAGGAATATTACACTTTTATTGTTTCACTTTAAGCATTATTAAAATTACTGCTCCTGAAAAAACGGCCGTTTAAAAAAAAAATTGCATTGATACATGTCCCCTGGGGCAGAACCCAGGTCCCCAAACACTTTTTATGACAATAACTTGCATATAGGCTTTTAACATTAGCACTTGAGATTTCTCCCATAGACTTTTACAGGGTGCTTTTCGAATTTGCCGCGAACACCCCAAATTGTTCTCTGTTCGCTGAACAGGCGAACAGGCAATGTTCGAGTCGAACATGAGTTCGACTCAAACTCGAAGCTCATCCCTAACAGTGAGGAGAGATGCCTGGTAAGAAGAAATGTGTTTTATATATAATATATATATACAGTTGTGCTCATAAGTTTACATATCCTGGCAGAATTTATGATTTCTTGGCCATTTTTCAGAGAATATTAATGATAACACAAAAAAAATTTATTCACTCATGGTTAGTGTTTGGCTGAAGCCATTTATTATCAATCAACTGTGTTTACTCTTTTTTAAATCATAATAACAGAAACTACACAAATGACCCTGATCAAAAGTTTACATGCACCAGTTCTTAATACCATGTATTGCCCCCTTTAACATCAATGACAGCTTGAAGTGTTTTGTGGTATTTGTGGATGAGGTTCTTTATCTTCCCAGATGGTAAAGCTGGCCATTCCTCTTGACAAAAAGCCTCCAGTTCTTGTAAATTCTTGGGCTGTCTTGCATGAGCTGCACGTTTGAGATCTCCCCAGAGTGGTTCAATGATATTAAGGGTCAGGAGACTGAGATGGCCACTCCAGAACCATCACTTTATTCTGCTGTAGCCATTGACAGGTCAACTTGGCCTTGTGTTTTGGATAATTGTCATGTTGGAATGTCCAAGTACGTCCCATGCAGAGCTTCCTGGCTGATGAATGCAAATGTTCCTCCAGTATTTTTTGATAACATACTGCATTCATCTTGCCATAAATTTTGACCAGATTTCCTGTGCCTTTGTAGCTCACACATCCCCAAAAAATCAGTGATCCACCTCCGTGTTTCACATACTGAATAGTGTACTTTTCATCATAGGGCTCGTTGACTCCTCTCCAAATGTAGCATTTATGGTTGTGGCCAAAGAGCTCAATTTTGGTCTTATCACTCAAAATTACTTTGTGCCAGAAGGTTTGAGGCTTGTCTGTGCTGATTGGCATATTGAAAGCGGGATACTTTATGGCATTTGCGTAGTAATGGCTTTCTTCTGGCGACTCGGCCATGCAGCCCATCTTTCTTCAAGTGCCTCCTTATTGTGCATCTTGAAACAGCCACACAACATGTCAGAGTGTCATGTATTTTACCTGAATTTATTTGTGGGTTTTTATTTGCATCCTGAACAATTTTCCTGGTAGTTGTGGCTGAAATTTTAATTGGTCTACATGACCGTGGTTTGATTTCAACAGAGCCCCTCGTTTTCCACTTCTTGATTAGAGTTTGAACACTGTTTGGCGTTCTCAATTCCTTGGATATCTTTTTATATCCCTTTCCTGTTTTATACAGTTCAACTACCTTTTCCTGCATATCCTTTGACAATTCTTTTGCTTTCCCCATGACTCAGAATCCAGAAATGTCAGTGCAGCACTGGATGAAAGATGCAAGGGTCTGTCAGGAGTAGAGAAACTCATTGACCTGTTATACATACACATTAATTACAAGCAAACAGATCACATGTGAGGATGGTTACCTTTAATAGCCATATCAGGCCAAACCTTTGATCAGGGTCATTTAATAAAACTGAAATATTTTATGGAGTGGAAGTAAAAATAAAAAAATAAAATAATGTGATTGCATAAGTGTGCACCCCCTCTTATACTTGGGAATGTATCTGTGTTCAGAATAAAGCAATCGCATTCAAACTCATGTTAAATAGAAGTCAGTACACACCTGCCATCATTTAACCGGGAATGATTGCATTATCCTGAGGGGCGTCATATGACGTCCTCCGGATAACATGCCTCGGACACAGCGCTTCCCTGATCACGGTAAACAGCCAAAGTAATTGGCTGTTTACCACCCGATCGGCTGTGTCAAAGTCCCAGCCGATCGCCGGTAACGGTATTCCCGGCGGTGAGCTCCGTGCGCGCCGCCGGGGGTGCGCAGAGCGAGGATTGGGGAAGGCGTGTGTCCCTTGGACACATCGCTTCCCCAATCACAGCCGGTCACAATTGTAAACAAACAGCAGTTACTATCTGATCCCTGCTCTCTCCTCACACACACCGATCGTGTGAGGAGAGAGCAGGGATCAGTAAGTGAGATTAGTTTATCTAATTATTACTGTATTACTGTGCACAACACGGCCCCCCCAATAAAGAGCACCTGTCACACAGCCCAGCCAATCAGCCCATCTGTCAATCAGCCCATTTGTCAATCAGCCCATCCGTCACAGGCCCACCGCCATCGGTACTGCCACACAGGCTACCAGTACCACCACCAGTACCGCCACTAGTACCGCCATCAGGCCCACCATCTATACTGCCAGTATCGCCACTAGTGCCGCCATCGGTACCACCACCACCTGTACCACCGCCACCACCACCCGCACCGCCATCGGTACCACCACCACCTGTACCGCCATCACCACCTGTACCGGCACCACCACCACTCGTACCGCTATCAGTACCACCACCACCCGTACCGCCATCAGTACCACCACCACCTGTACCATCATCGGCACCACCACCACTCGTACCGCCATCAGTACCACCACCACCTGTACCGCCATCAGTACCACCGCCACCTGTACCACCACCACCCGTACCGCCACCAGTACCACCACCACCCGTACCACCACCAGTACCACCACCACCCATACCGCCATTGGTACCACCAAACAGGCTTTCCACTAATACCTCCATCGGTACCACTACCACCAGCCGTACCAGTACACAGGCCCGACAAAAAGCACTGCCATAAGGTCCCAAAGGAATTATACACCTGAGGAGGCATATGAAATTCTTGCCATGTCGGATGATGAGAGTAGCGGGGAGCTCCCATTATCTGATTCTGGCTCGGAATACGAGCCAGTGGAGGGTAGTGGATCAGATTCCGAGTCCGCAGAGGAAACCGCCCCTCCCAAAAGAATGAGATCGGGACCAAGATCGGGACCAACATTGGGACCAAGTTCGGGACCAAGATCGGGACCAAGATCAGGAGATCTGCCCACCACCAGCAGCGCCAGACCCCAGGAAGAGGAGCCCAGTACAAGTACTGCAAATACACGCCCAACCCAAAGAATCCAGCCCCAGTCCTACCTTCCTGATGCCCTGGCAAACCCCTTATGATTGCCTGCCAACTCAGGATCCGCTATCATCCCCCCTTTCACTGCACAGCCAGGTGTGCAGCCTGACACCACAAATTTTTCTTAAAGCGGTTCTGCACTCTGAAAAAAAAAATTTTTTTTTAGGATGTAATATAAAGTGTGCTTACCTTTATTAGGGGACTCACCTGTTCCATCTTCCATCTCGATCGCCGCCGGTTTTCGTCCGATGAAGTTCCTCGTCTTCTTCTTTAGTGCTGGGGGCCATCTTGCCTGTGGGCATGTGAAACACCCACAGGGACTTTAGATGGCCCAGCATGCACTGCCGTTACTCGCGCGTGCGCAGTAACGGCTCATCTGCCGAGATCTCACGAGATTTCGGCAGATGCGGCCGAAATCTCGGGAGATTTCGGAAGATGTGGCCGAAATCTCGCGAGATTTCGGAAGATGCCCGCACTGGCTCCTGGGATCAATGACACCAGATCCCAGGAGACAGTGCGGCGTGACGACGATCGACGCAAGACCCCGCCCGCCGCCGCAGAGGGAGAAGACCGGAAGTCTTCAATTACAAGGTAAGTAAAAAAAAAAAAAAAAAAAAAAAACATTTCATTTAGTACTCTTTGCCTGATTTGGAAGGCAAAGAGATTTACTAAATGAAATGAGTGCAGAACCGCTTTAATTTGATTATTTTTCTTTATTTTTCCCTGAAGATTTTCTGCAGAATATAGTGGATCAAACTAATCTGTACGCATCCCAATTTATTGCTGCCAACCCCAATTCTTCCTACGCCCGCATGTTCCAGTGGCGACGTGTCACACTGGATGAATTTAAATTGTTTTTGGGACTTACTTTCAATATGGGGCTTACAAAAAAGAACGAAGTCCATGCATATTGGTCCACCCACCCCATCCAACACATGCCCATATATTCCTCTGTCATGTCCAGGACAAGATACGACATGATTATGCGTTTTCTCCACTTCAATGACAATTCACAGTGCCCTCCCCAAGATCATCAAAACCACGACATTTTTTTTTTTTCACATTTTCCAAAACCTTCTGGAAAAAAATGAACCATTCAAAAGACTCATTATGCCTCATAGGTTATACTTTGGGGTGTTTTCTTTCCAAAATGGGGTCGTTTTGTTGACAATTCCATTGTCCTGGTGCTCCAGGGCCTTCAAAAATGTAATAGGTGGTTGAAAAATTAGATGTTCAATTTATGCTTGTAGAACGCCTGAAAGTGCTACTTCAATGTTGGGCCTTTGTATGTGGCCAGGCTGTGTAAAAGTCTCACACATGTGGTATCGCCATACTCAGGAGGAGTAGAGGAATGCATTTTAGGGTGTCATTTTTGCTATGTACACGCTATGTGTTAGAAATATCTTATAAATGGACAACTTTGTGTAAAAAAAATGCATTTTCATTCTTTTTCCACACTTTCCAAAACCTTCTGGAAAAAAAATACCATTCAAAAGACTTATTATGCCTCATAGATTATACGTTGGGGTGTGTGCTTTCCAAAATGGGGTCATTTTGTGGATAATTCCATTGTCCTGGTGCTCCAGGGCCTTCAAAAGTGTAATAGGTGGTTGAGAAAGGATATGTGTAATTTATGCTTGTAGAACGCCTGAACGTGCTACTTCAATGTTGGGCCTTTGTATGTGGCCAGGCTGTGTAAAAGTCTCACACATGTGGTATCGCCATACTCAGGAGGAGTAGAGGAATGCATTTTAGGGTGTCATTTTTTGCTATGTACAAGCTATGTGTTAGAAATATCTTATAAATGGACAACTTTGTGTAAAAAAAATGGTATTGCCATACTCAGGAGGAGTAGAGGGATGTATTTTGGGGTGTAGTTGCAATTCTGCATATGCTGTGTGAGAGAAATAACCTGGTAATATTACCAGTTGGTGTAAAAAAAGAAAAATCTTAATATTCCCAAGAATTGTGGGAAAAAATTACAACTTCAAAAAACTCATCATGCCTCTTAGTAAATACATTGGACTGTCTACTTTCCAAAAAGGGGTCATTTCAGGGGTATTTGTACTTTCCTGGCTTGTTAGTGTCTCAAGAAATGAGATAGGCCTTTTCAGTACATCAGGTGTGATCAGATGTGATCAATTTTCAGTGATTGGCACCATAGTTTGTAGACTCTATAACTTTCACAAAGATTAAATAATATACACTAATTTGGGTTATTTTTACCAAAGATATGTAGCAGTATAAATTCTGGCACAAATTTATGAAGAAAAATTACTTATTTGCAAAATTTTACGCTAGAAAAAAAAAAAAAGTGTGTTTTTTTTCAAAATTTTCGCAGTTTTTTCGCTTATAGCGCAAAAAATAAAAAACCCAGTGGTGATTAAATACCACCAAAAGAAAGCTCTATTTGTGAGAAGAAAATGATAAACATTTTGTTTGGATACAGTGTAGCATGACTGAGTAATTGTCATTCAAAGTGTGAGAGCGCTGAAAGCTAAAAATTGGTCTGGGCGGGAAGGTGCATAAGTGCCTGGTATTGAAGTGGTTAAAGTGCCTCTGATTAACCCCAAATAAAGTTCAGCTGTTCTAGTAGGTCTTTCTTGACACTTAGTCACATTCTACAGCAAAAGCCATGGTCCGCAGAAAGCTTCCAAAGCATCAGAGGGATCTCATCATCATCATCAAGTGGAGAAAATATAGCACAACAGTGACACAGTGACATTACCAAGAACTGGACATCCCTCCAAAATTGATGAAAAGACGAGAAGAAAACCAGTCCGGGAGGCTGCCAAGAGGCCTACAGCAACATTAAAGGAGCTGCAGGAATATCTGGAAAGTACTGGCTGTAGATATTAAGAAAATAACAGGTACATGTGGCAACAATCTCCCGTACTCTTCATATGTCTGGGCTATGGGGTAGAGTGGCAAGACGCCTTTTCTTACCAAGAAAAAAATCCAAGCCCGGCTAAATTTTGCAAAAACACATCAAAAGTCTCCCAAAAGCATGTGGGGAAATTTGTTATGGTTTGATGAAATCAAAGTTGAACCTTTTGACCATAATTCCAAAAAATATGCTTGGTGCAAAAACAACACTGCATATCACCAAAGGAACATCATACCCACCGTGAAGCATGGTGGTAGTAGCATCATGCTTTGGGGCTGTTTTTCTTCAGCTGTAACAGGAGACTTAGTCAAGATAGAGGGAATTATAAACAGTTCCAAATATCAGTCAATATTGGCACAAAACCTTCAGGCTTCTGCTAGAAAGCTGAACATAAAGCGGAACTTCATCTTTCAGCATGACAACTACCCAAAGCATACATCCACATGAACAAAGGAATGGCTTCACCAGAAGAAGATTAAAGATTTGTAATGGCCCAGCCATAGCCCAGACTTGAATCCCATTGAAAATCTGTGGGGTGATCTGAAGAGGGCTGTGCACAGGAGATGCCCTCCTAATCTGATGGGTTTTTGCAAAGAAGAGTGGGCAAATATTGCCAAGTCAAGATGTGCCATGCTGATAGACTCATGCCAAAAAAGACTGAGTTCTGTAATAAAATAAAAAGGTGCTTCAACAAAGTATTAGTTTAAAAATTGGGAAGGGGAAGAGGGAGAGGTGGGACTTTATATGAAGCACACTGCAGTAAAAAAAGTTAGTCAAGCGACTGGAAAATAGTATTTATTTATGTTTTGTAATCCATAATCCATTGTTAAACGTTTTGGGCATCAAGCCTCTAAAAAACATCTTGGGCATTAACAACCATTATTGGATATGACTTATGTAATTAATGTATTAATTGTCATTATTATTTTCTTTCTTAAATGTCTGGACTGTGGTACTGTATATACTTTATGTCGATTCCAGGTTTATTATGTAGAGGTCGTTAATGCCCAAGATGTTTTTTAGAGGCTTGATGCCCAAAACGTTTAACAATGGATTATGGATTACAAAACATAAATAAATACTATTTTCTAGTCGCTTGACTAACTTTTTTTACTGTAGTGTGCTTCATATAAAGTCCCACCTCTCCCTCTCCCCCCTTCACAATTTTTATACCAAAGTTAGGGATGGAGGCGTGCACCCCTTTGATGCTCGCTTCATTTAAAGTCCCAAAAATTTCTTCTTTTCATTCAATTAAAGTATTAGTTTAAGGATGTGCACATTTATGCAACCATATTATTTTTATTTTTTATTTTTACTTCCATCCACTTAAAAGATTTCAGTTTGTTGTTCAACTGAGTTGTACAGTTTATAGATATTATTAAAGGTGGAAAAAGTTATAAAATGATCTTTGTCCCATTTTTTTACATCACAGAAACCTGACATTTTAAAAGGGGTATATATGTGTGTATATGTGATTGTGTGTCTGTGTGCTTCTATAAATTATTAGAATGTGCACAATTATTTAGTAGGGATGAGCTTTGAGTTTGAGTCAAACTCATGTTCGACTCGAACATTGCCTGTTTGCCCGTTTGCCGAACAGCGAACAATTTGGGGTGTTTGCGGCAAATTTCGAAAAGCCGCGGAACACCCTGTAAAAGTCTATGAGAGAAATCTAAAGAAATCTAAAGTGCTAATTTTAAAGGCTAATATGCAAGTTATTGTCATAAAAAGTGTTTGAGGACCTGGGTCCTGCCCCAGGGGACATGTATCAATGCAAAGAAAAGTTTCAAAAATGTCCGTTTTTTCAGGAGCAGTGATTTTAATAATGCTTAAAGTGAAACAATAAAAATGTAATATTCCTTTCAATTTCCTACCTGGGGGGGTGTGTATAGTATGCCTGTAAAGGGGCAATGTTTCCCGTTCTTAGAACCGTACCAAAAAAAAAAAAAATCATTTAAAAGCACTATAACGAATTGTCGGCTCCCCGTAATACAGAGAACAGTCATTGAAAGTCATTGATAAAAAAAAAAAGCGTGGAGGTCCCCCCCCAAATTCAATTACCAGGTCCTTCAGGTCTGGTATGGATATTAAGGGGAACCCCATGTCAAATTTAAAAAAAAAAATGATGTGGGGTTCCCCCCATGTATCCATACCAGACCCTTCACGTCTGGTATGGATTTTAAGGGGAACTCCATGCCAAATGTAAAAAAAAAAAAAAATGGCGTGGAGTTCCCCCCAAAAATCCATACCAGACCCTTTATGCGAGCATGCAACCTGGCAGGCCGCAGAAAAAGAGGGGGGGCGAGAGGGCGCCCTCCCTCCTGAACCGTACCAGGCCACATGCCCTCAACATTGGGAGGATGCTTTGGAGGTCTGTGACCCCTCAAAGCACCATGTCCCCATGTTGATGAGGACAAGGGCCTCATCCCCACATACCCTTGCCCGGTGGTTGTGGGGGTCTGTAGGCGGGGGGGCTTATCGGAATTTGGAAGCCCCCTTTAAGAAGGGGACCCCAGATCCCGCCCCCCCTGTTTGAAATGGTAATGGGTACATTGTACCCCTACCATTTCCCAAAGAAAGTGTAAAAAATTGTAAAAAAAAACATACTGACACCGTTGGGATAAGTCCTTTATTAAAAATAAAAAAAAAAAAAAAAGATTCCAGCGGTGGTAATCCACTCTCGGTATCCAGCAATGGGTGATCTCTTCTCCGGGGTCCAGCGATAGATGATCTCTCCCGGTGACGTCCAGCGCAGCGCATCTTGTCTCCACCGGAGACACCGCAGGAATCCCGGTTATGGCCTGACAGGTCTTAGCTGAGGAGGACGGGGCCACCCATCACCTGACCCCGCCCCCTCTTACGCAAGGGGAAACCCAGGCTTCCCCAGTGATGTGCAGGGGACCCCGCCCCCCTCTGATGTAACGGAAAGCTCTGTTACATCAGAGGGGGGCGGGGTCACCCGTACGTCACTGGGGAAGCCCGGGTTTCCCCTTGCGTCAGAGGGGGTGGGGTCAGGTGACGGGTGGCCCCCTCCTCCTCAGCAAACCTGTCAGGCCATCACCAGGATTCCCGCGGTGTCTCCGGTGGAGACAGGATGAGCTGCGCTGGACGTCATCCGGAGAGATCATCCATCGCTGGAACCCGGAGAAGAGATAACCCATTGCAGGATACCAAGAGTGGATTACCACTGCTGGAATCTTTTTTTATTTTTAATAAAGGACTTATCCCAATGGTGTCAGTGTGTTTTTTTTTACTATTTTTTTACACTTTCTTTGGGAAATGGCAGGGGTACAATGTACCCGTTACCATTTCACACAGGAGGGGGCGGGATCTGGGGGTCCCCTTGTTAAAGGGGGCTTCCAGATTCCGATAAGCCCCCCACCCGCAGACCCCCACAACCAACGGCCAGGGTTGTGGGGATGAGGCCCTTGTCCCCATCAACATGGGGAGCTTTGAGGGGGTCACAGACCACCAAAGCATCCTCCCAATGTTGAGGGCATGTGGCCTGGTACGGTTCAGGAGGGGGGGCACTCTCTCGCCCCCCCTCTTTTTCTGCTGTCTGCCAGGTTGCGTGCTCGGATAAAGGGTCTGGTATGGATTTTTGGGGGGAACTCCACACCATTTTTTTTTTTTATTTGGCTGGGGTTCCCCTTAATATCCATACCAGACCTGAAGGGCCTGGTAATTGAATTTGGGGGGACCCCATGCTTTTTTTATCAATGACTTTCAATGACTGTTCTCTGTATTACGGGGAGCCGACAATTCATTATAGCCGCGAGTGCTTTTAACCACTTCAATACCGCTGTATTGTCATATGACGCCCACAAGGTGGATCTACCATCCTGGGTGGGCGTCATATGACGTCCTCGGATTCCCGGCCGCCTGGGGTGCGAGTGCCCGGCGGCCACGATGTCCGCCGGGCACCCGCGATTGCCCGTTAAAACAACGGGACCGGGCGGGACCGTGGAGCTGTGTGTGTAAACACACAGCTCCACGTCCTGTCAGCGGGGAGGAGACCGATCATGTGATCCCAGTACGGAGGATCACATGATCGGTCTACTCCCCTTGAGTCCCCTCCCCCTACAGTTAGAATCACTTCTATTAGGGAACACATTAACCCCTGCAGCGCCCTCTAGTGTTAACCCCTTCCCTGCCAGTCACATTTACACAGTAATCATTGCAATTTTATAGCAACGATCGCTGTGTAAATGTGAATGGTTCCAAAAATGTGTCAAATGTGGCAGATCGCCGCCATTACTAGTAAAAAAAAAAAAAAAAAAAATAATAAATCTATCCCCTATTTTGTAGACGCTATAACTTTTGCTCAAACCGATCAATATACGCTTATTGCGATTTTTTTTACCAAAAATATGTAGAAGAATACGTATCGGCCTTAACTGAGGAAAAAAATTGTTTTTTTTTTTTAAAAATGGGATATTTATTATAGCAAAAAGTAAAAAATATTGTGTTTTTTTTCAAAATTGTCGCTCTTCTTTTGTTTATAGCGCAAAAAATAAAAACCGCAGGGGCGATCAAATACCACCAAAAGAAAGCTCTATTTGTGGGAAAAAAAGGACGTCAATTTTGTTTGGGTGTAACGTCGCACGACCGCGCAATTGTTAGTTAAAGCGACGCAGTGCCGAATCGCAAAAAGTGCTCTGGTAAGGAAGGGTGTTTAAAAGCCCTGTATTGAAGTGGTTAAATTACTTTTTTTTCCTGCAGAAATTACACTTGTGCAGGGACAGTTCTAAGTACGGGAAACATGCACCCCTTTACAGGCATACTATACACACCCCCTAGGTACGAACTTTAAAGGAATATTACACTTTTATTGTTTCACTTTAAGCATTATTAAAACCACTGCTCCCAAAAAAACGTTAGTTTTTAAAACTTTTTTTGCATTGATACATGTCCCCTTGGGCAGGTCCCAGGTCCCCAAACACTTTTTATGACAATAACTTGCATATTAGCCTTTAAGATTAGCACTTTTGATTTTGAACGCTCGAGTCCCATAGACTTTAATAGGGTTCTAAAGTTCAAACTAATTGTAGGTCTGTTCGCAGGTTCTGGTGCGAACCGAACCAGGAGGTGTTCGGCTCATCCCTATTATTTAATATGTTTATAATATGATCTGAATTTGCGGTTACCTTACCTTTATGGTTGCCTTTTAGCTTGATGTTTTAAAAGAAGTCAAGGAGAAAATGTGAAAAAATCTGCTTTAAAAATAGTATGTGGCCCATCTTAAGAATGTTGCTGTAATTTTAGTTAGCATTCTCTGAAAATTTACAAATCAAATTTTACTTTAGTTTATATAGTAGAAATAATGTTGTAAGCCACATGATAGTGCAGATTAGTCTGACACAGCAAATACTATACCTTTTCTTTCTTTTTTTTTTTTGAGACTGAAAATTAAAACACAAGTAAGCTTTCTCTGCATGAATATATTTTTGATTTACTGAAACAATGCAATTAGATTAAAGGTATACTCCAAGAAAACATACATATTCTACTTTAAATCTGACTCTGACAAACTTTGCCTGCAAAATGCATTTCAATTACATCCCATTATTCATCTTGTGCAGCTGATTGCTGTGCTTACTAAATCCCTATAATTTCAGCTTTCCACAGGTAACCTTTTCTTCTGGATTTCAACCTACACAAATTAGTCAGTATGTCCAATGACAAAGAGCCATGCTTACACACTGGCACCTCAAGGAGAGGTTGCATTGCACATAGCCATGTAACAAGAGCCTGCTGTACTGTTTCATTGAGAAACCAGCTGAATTAGGCTGCAGTGGATATTATAAAACTCATATTAAAGTGTAACATACATACAAGTACAAAGTCCGCTTTACTGACAGCCTTCCTCTCCCTGAATAATAAGCACTTAGTGAACGCTAGAAAAAATAAAGCTCTGTGAAAAAAAAAAAAAAAAGTTACCGCACCGAATATTGCTTCCGCCCACTTCCTGGAGACAACTGTGATGTCATTGTCACAGGATTTTGAGCACCCAGCTTTGCCAGGAAACATATTTTTAAGACAAGGTGGTTTCAAGTTGCAGTATTTCCTTCAGATAGTGGGAGCAAGGTCTAAGTTAAAAGAGAAGTATGTTTTTTTTTTGATTCCTACTTACCTCGGTGGATGGAGCATCAGACCGATGCTGCAGCTGTCCCCCACGTCACCGAACATCGCCGATGGCTCGGTTCTCACAGATCCCTGAGAGGAAAGCTGCTGTCAGTCAACGTCTCTCCTCTCTGATCCTCCACGCTCACTGGAGCGCTGAGCTGTGGAGGGGTGGGGAGAGGCCATCTCAGTGGCTCGCTGAAACGCTGAGACTGCCATCAATCAAGGCAGCTGGCGGATCCAGACTTGGAAGTCAGAATGACGCGCTGCCTCAACTGATGGCAGTAACGTCAGCAGACAGCGTACTTCAGACCGCTCTCCACTGAAAATGGGCCACAGGAGTGCAAAACGAATTGCACTCCTGTGACCCATAGGAGAAGCCCAGCCTAAAAAAGCTTAGGCTGGACTACTCCTTTAAGTACTTTTATTTTTTGATCATTTGATTTATTTAAGAATTTTTATGCAAAGCTTTCTTTAAATGTTGGAGACTTTCTGACTTCTAGTGCAGTTGCATGGTTTATTGATTAGTTTAGCAATTCACCAATCGATCAGTAATCAGTTGATCTGTATAGTTCAGATGACATCTCATGTTCTTTGCCAACTTCACCGGGTCTCTGTACACTGTGCATTTTTGTAGCTGCTATGTGACTGTTTAACCATTAGCAGAAATCATGGTAATTTTTTAAGTATTTATACAAGCATTGGTGAATGACAGTAAGTTCTTGGGAAATATGAACATGACTTCAGACAGGTCATAGACCTGGCAATGACTATATTCTTTTTCCCCTGTGCTGTTCCAGCTACATAGAGGAATGTGTGGGAGGTGTCAATTGTTTATGGTATTAAGCCTGGAAACAGGTTGTTAGTAGGTTGTTCTGTACCCAGTCAACTTGTTACGAGTAATGGCGCGTACACACGATCAGACTTGGTCCGGCGGACCATAGTCCTGCGGACATTCCGATCATGTGTGCGCTCCAGCGGACTTTTTCTTCCCAAAAGTCAGCCGGACCTAGATTTAAAACATGTTTTAAATCTTCCCGCCGAAAGTGAGTCGGACCCAGTTCCTGTCGGGAAGTCCGCCTGTCTGTATGCAGGTCCGACAGACTTTCCAAATGAACGGACTTGCCCACACACACGGAGTAAAGTCCGTTCATTTTGAACATGACTCGAGGTACAACGGGACTAGAGATGGAAGTCAATCTCGCCGCTTTCATCGGCGAGATTGACACCTTGCGAGCCCTGTCGCCTGGTATGGATTTTGAGGGTAACCCCCCTAAGCCGAAAAAACGGCATGGGGGTCCCCCCAAAGTCTATACCAGACGCACGCAGCCCGGCTGGTCAGGAAAGGGGGTGGGTACGAACGAGTGCCCCCCTCCTGAGCCGTACCAGGCTGCATACCCTCAACATGGGGGTGGGTGCTTTGGGGGAGGGGGTGCCCTGTGCCCCCCCACCCCAAAGCACCTTGCCCCCATGTTTATAAGGACAAGGGCCACTTCCCGACAACCCTGGCCGTTGGTTGTCAGGGTCTGCAGGCATGGGGGCTTATCGGAATCCGGGAGCCACCTTTAATAAGGGGCCACCAGATCCCGGCCCCCACCCTATGTGAATGAGTATGGTTTGCATGGTACCCCTACACACTAGACAGGTTTTTAAAGTAGTTTATTAGGCAGCTCCGGGGGTCTTCTTCTGATTCTGGGGTCTTTCCACACTTTCCGGCCTCCTATCCCGCTCTCTGGTTGTTCTGCTGGGCTCCTCCGCTATCTTCTTCCAGCTCTTTTACTAGCGTTGGCCCGGTCTTCTGGTTCGCCGTCTTCTTCTTCCTTCTTCTCTTCTTCCGATGTTGACACAACGCTCTCTCCCGCTGTAATGCGCTGGATATGCTGCGTATTGACTTATATAGGCATAAGGGGCGGGGTCACCAGGTGATGCCATCAGGTGACCCCGACCCTTATGGCGTCTCACAGTCCCAGCATGCCCCGGGACTGTGACGTCATGAGGTGCGGGGACATCACCTGGTGACCCCGCCCCTTATGCCTATATAAGTCAAAACGCAGCGTGTCCAGCATTACAGTGGGAGAGAGCGTTGTGTCAACATCGGAAGAAGAGATGTAGGAAGAAGAAGAAGACGACGAACCAGAAGACCGGGCCAACGCTAGTAAAAGAGCTGGAAGAAGATAGAGGAGGAACCCCGCAGAACAACCGGAGAGCGGGAGAAGAGGCCGGAAAGCACGGAGAGACCCCCAAAGTCAGATAAAGACCCCCGGAGCTGCCTAATAAACTACTTTAAAAACCTGTCTAGTGTGTTTTTTATTGACTTCTTTTTCCATAGGTGAATGGGTAGGGGTACCATGTACCCCATACTCATTCACATAGGGTGGGGAGTCGGGATTTTGGGGCCCCCTTATTAAAGGAGACTCCCGGATTCCGATAAGCCCCCCGCCCGCAGACCCCGACAACCAACGGCCAGGGTTGTCGGGAAGAGGCCCTTGTCCTCATCAACATGGGGACAAGGTGCTTTGGGGTGGGGGGCCACAGGGTGCCCCCTCCCCCAAAGCACCCACCCCCCATGTTGAGGGCATACGGCCTGGTGCGGCTCAGGAGGGGGGGGGCGCTCGCTCGTCCCCACCCCCTTTCCTGACCGGCCGGGCTGCGTGCTCGGATAAGGATCTGGTATGGACTTTGGGGGGACCCCCACGCCGTTTTTTCGGTGTAGGGGGGTTACCCTCAAAATCCATACCAGGCAACGGGGCTCACAAGGTGTCAATCTCGCTGATGAAATCGTTGAGATTGACTTCCTTCCCTAGTCCCGTCGTACCTCGAGTCACGTTTAAAATGAACAAACTTTACTCCATGTGTGTGGGGAAGTCTGTTCATTTGGAAAGTCCGTCGGACCTAGTCCGCCGGAAAGTTTGTTCGTGTGTGCTCCTGTGTGCACAAGTCCGCTCATTCGGAAAGTCCGGCGGACCTCCACTGCGAAGTCCGGCGGATTGTCCGCCGGAAAGTCCAATCGTGTGTACGGGGCATAAGAGATATTCACAGAGTTTTGGTTGTCTAGAATGTCTGGTATTATTGATAGCTATTTCATATGTTATTCAGCGTCTTGGCTTAAATTATCAAAATGTTATATATGGTAAAATGGTAATATATCATTGAAATGTAAACAAAATAGTATGTTTCTTTTGCTGTTATTGTGCCCATATAGATTTTTTATCAAACTTGGGTTAAACACTGCTCAAAAAAATTAAAGGAGCACTTTAAAGATACATAAGATCTCAATGGGGAAAAATATCATGTTGGATATCTATACTGCTATGGACTAGGTAATGTGTTAGGAAAGAAAGGATGCTACATCGTTTGATAGAAATGAAAATGATCAACCTGCAGAGGGCTGAATTTAAAGACACCCCAAAAATCAAAGTGAAGAAATTATGCAGCAGGCAAGTCTATTTTGCTGACATTTCATTGCAGAAACTCAAAATCCTACGCAGTAGGTTGTATGGCCCCCACAGGCTTGTATGCATGCCTGACAATGTCAGGGCATGCTCCTAATGAGACGATGGATGGTGTCCTGGGCAGTAATTCCTCCCAGATCTGGACAGAGGTGTTCTATTGGATTTAGGTCAGGCAAGTATGGGGGCCAGTCAATTATATAAATTCCTTCATCGTCCAGGAACTGGCTGCATACTCTCACCACATGAGGCTGGGCATTGTCGTGCACCAGGAGGAACCCAGGACCTACTGCATCAGTGTAGGGTCTGGCAATGGGTCCAAGGATTTCATCCCAATACCTAAGGGCAGTCAGGGTGCCATTGTCTAGCCTGTAGAGGTCTGTGCATCCCTCCATGGATACACATAAGATGACTTTTACTTGGAAAGGATAGAGTATGACACTTGTAAAGAATAATCCTTGTGACCAACAAATGTAAAAAAAAGACAGGAATTTTACGGCATAGAGACATGATACAAAAGTAGGTAGGTATCAGAAAGGAATACCCAGACTGTTCTGTACAATTCATTGCTATTTGCCAGAGAGGAATCACATGAACTCAGTTGGGCAGTCCTCTAGTACCTAACTGTGTCATGACTTATTTTGGAAACCATAAAGAGAGATGAAAATACAATAAAAGAGGCAGAAAAAGAAAACACTGTTTGCACTTTCTCTATTCGCTAGAGTCAGAGCTGTTTTTTTTTTATTTTTTTATTTGGTGATGCACTTCAAGTTGACCTGGCTTACTGATGTCAGAAACAGATGTGATTACAAGAAAGTTAGAAAAGCTGTAAGTAACCTGTGAGCTCTCTGCCTAGTGTTGTTGATCGGTAGTTGATTTTGTAAAGCTTACACGAACATAAGGTATCTATGTCGTAGGTAGAATGTGAAGCTAAAAGTATTTTATTTCATAGAGGCAACTTTGTCACTTGCAACAGAGACAAAATTGCTAAAATTCTACCTACGTTATTCTATTGGTTTCCTTGCTTCTGAGGCTAGTTATATGTCGCACTGCCGCTGGTCCTTCAGTAGTGATCAAGTTTCAGCAGCTCTTTGAACTGTGACAGAACAACTTCCTCTAGTGCTAATGCAAGTATCATTTCAGAGATTCTGCCTCTAGCAAAGTGTTGCTGGTTACAGAATTGTCCACCTGACATGGCCCTTATTAACCTACCAAAACTTGAAAAAGCAGCATACTTCTCATATCTCTGTTTTCTCACTTTCTTGCTACATTTATAAAAGCCCTGAACCTACTCTACAGGGCAGTACAACGTACATAGCTTTTTATACAATCTGTGGAATATTTTGTACCAGTTTTTCCACTAGCCATCAATATGAATTACATTTTTTCTTGGTTTCTTTAAATAAAAAAAGTATGTCACCTCAGAGTACAATAGGTGTGACCGAGAAATTCTAATTTTGCTGATATGTATTCATGAAGTAAATGACATTTAAGAATTTGCTTTGCTCAGTGGTTACATTTATCTTGAAAACTCATATCATGTTCGCAGAGTCATAATTAGTCTGATGAGCAAGTTAAATGGTTTTTCTCTCTCATCAGGGCTGTAAATTAATAAGTTAAAAATAGGAGTCCAGTTAAAGGATTAATTACACCAGATGTATCCAGCCTGAAAATACTGAAAAAAAAAAAAAAACGAATCAGCACAATGACTAAAGCTGGCCACAAGACATGGATTGAAATGTGTCTAGTTCAGCAGGAACTGGCTGAATTTCAATCCATGTATGGGCAGGGTGGTTGTACAGAAGTTGATCTACTGATCTTTGCTGTTGGAAAATTTCAACTCAACCAGTGTATTCTGATGGTAGGGTAGTCTCCCCACTGTCAGAATTCAAATGCATAGCAGGAGGATCCCCCATCTACCTCAAATGTGTGGTTGGGGAAATCAAGTCATTTTTTTTTGTCCAACCTAGTGGTTGAATGCAAAAAAAATGAAGCATCTATAGGCTGTCTAAGTGAATAAAACCTTTGACCTGCAGCACTGGGGTCATGGCTTAAAGTGATTGTAAACAATCACCTTGTAAAACAACCCATTCATTTTAAGGCCTTATGCACACAGGGCATTTTAAAAAATGAGCTGCAAAGCCGGTACTGACGCTAGGAAAAAGCAGATGTAAAAATGCGTTTTAGATGCGTCTTTCATTGGCGTTAATGTTCGTTTAGCCGTGTTAGCGTATAGCAACGTTTCTCTGCCCTCTTCTAGTTTCCACTGCCAAATCCAATTACTACAGCTTAAAAACACTTAATGTGGCTTAATGCTGTATACAGCGTTAACACGTGTTTAGTCACGTTTAGCCACGCCAGGCATTTGTACAGCTGAAATGCTGCTGCTCCAAAATGCACTGGCCCTAGGTTTTTTTTTTGCACCTTGAATATGCTTATGCCACTTACAACTGCTAAAAGCCTGTGTGTGCATGGACACAAAGATTAACATAGAGAGGCGTTTTTAAGCTGTGAAAAAAAATGCCTGATGCCCCTCCATTGTGCATGAAGTAGAAATGAAAGACAAAGCATTTTGTGTAGGTATAAAAAAGACTTTATATGAGGGGCATGGCCAGCTGCGGAAGGAGATGGCAGCGAGAGAGCTGAGCTCCTCTTCCCACAGACAACCAGCGGCATGCAGCGACTTTCCAAGGGGGGTTTTCACCCCAAAAACGGAGCAATTTAAAACCGATTTACCACCAACCCGAGGAACATGGCAATGAAAAGGAAAGAACACAAGAGACCCCAAAAACGGACAGAATTCATGGAGGTAGGCAAGATGGCACCGGTAACACATCTACCCCGGCCCATAGCTCACACTCTCTCAGCTAAATCTGCATCCATCAGCAAAAATAGTGGGTCTCCCTCCAGCCAACAATCCTACCCTATCACCTCCCAGTCTGCTAGCCCTGCTAAGGTGAATTTCCAGATGGATGGCTCTGGATGCAGCCCTGGAGCTAGCCCAAGCACTGATTCTGGGGAAGACACTAGGGAACTGCCTGACAGCATAGAGGTCTTTCCCACTAACAATCAGCCAGTTATGGACACAGTATTAAACATTTTTTTTACCGTCCTTATAGAGTTCACTCCAGACTGATATGATGTCCTGCATGCAAAAGTTTAATAAGGAGATACAGGCTGTAGAATCAAGAGTGGGGCACATTGAAAACAAGATGGGATAGTTTGCAGAAACTGTGAATGACCTGTAGATGCCCATGATGAAGGCACTAGAAGTGCTCAAATCAAAAATGGCAGACATGGAGGACAGAGCTAGAAGGAACAACCTAAAGATAAGAGGAATCCCTGAGTCTATTCAGCAAGGAGACCTGCATGAATACACTATCAATCTATTTAAAGGAATCCTCCCTGAGCTCACAGACCTAGATGTGGCTATAGACAGGATTCATCGCCTGCCTAAACCAGCATATCTACCTGACCACATTCCAAGGGATGTTATACTGTGTTTATACTTTTACCACACAAAAGAAAAATGAATGACAGTAATGCATACTAAGGAGCATATTCCCCCACAATACCAGAATCTGCAATTTTTTGCAGATCTATCACAATACACCCTCCAAAAGAGAAGAAATCTCACTACAATTACTAAAGCCCCCAGGAATCATAGGATCAACTACAGATGGGGAATCCCCAAATCACTGTCACCAAAGAGGGTCACACCTTCATCATAGACTCACTGGAAAAATGCCTATCCCTGCTCAAAGAATGGCAGATCCTACCAGAGCCTGACAGAAGACCCAATTCCCTCAGAAGAATCCCCCATGCGGACCCTGAATGGCAAAAGGTCAGAGCAAAGAATAATAAAAAACACTGATTGATCATCTGGAAAGCAGACACTTTTTTTCAGCTCTATGGGGAGAGTAGCCTCTCTGAATACACAAATTCACCCCTCTGAGATTACCTGAGCAGCAAAATGCTGCATTCAAGTTACCCTTGTAACCCTTTCGGAAAATATGTGCTCACCAAAAAAGAGCTCTGATTGTCTGTGGGGTTTTCAATCTAATCCCTGACTCAACATAACCTCTTTGATGCATGGAGGTGCAGGGGAAAGGGACCTCCACCTTTTTTTCTACACCGCACCAATCCTACTCGCGCATAGATCTCTTCCTAGTAGATCAAGGGATCTTGACAAGAACTGCCTCTGCATCAATCAACAACATTACATGGTCAGACCATGCATCTGTGGTGCTGACAGTCAAAGACTCATTCTTCTCAAACCCAGTTCCAATTTGGAGAGTTAACCCACTTCTCTTGCAGGAAAAAGATTCCAAAAACACATTGGAACAACAATTATTGCAATACTTTGAGGACAATGAAAACTCCGTAGATAACAAGTTTACATTATGGAATGCTCATAAGGTGTTCATGAGGGGTATATTTATTAAATTAGGAGCAAGGAGGAAGAGGCAGCATCAACAGCAATTACAAGACCTCACATACCAAATTCACAATTTAGAAAATAAAAATAGACAAACACCTCAATCTCTAAACACCTGACCCAATTCCGCTATGACCTTCAATTACTATTATTGGGCAATTGTGAAAAATCTTCTAGACTTTTAAAAATGAATTATTATTTTTAGCGGCAACAGAGCAGGGAAAATTTTGGCGCAACGCCTATGGGGCTGCAGGTACAAAACTAAAATACCACCCTCAAAATATAGCCAAGGCCTTCAGTCACAATTTTTATTTTTATTATTATTATTTTTATTTTTATTTTTATTTTCATTTACTTCATTTATTTACATTTATTTTTCCTCTCAATTTCACTCTTACACATATATACATATCTTCTACTGTCATATTTTCCTTTCTTTTTTCTCATTCCTTTCCTTTGTTTTCTGTCTTTCCTCTTCTTTTCCCCTTCTTTTTCCTCCGTTTTCCTCTGCCTTCCCCTTTTTTTGTCTTTCCTTCTATACAATTGTACTCCGCCCCTCAGCCAAACCCTTCCGATCCTATAAATTCAGCCTCCATCCTTGCCCCCACACTCCCCCTGCTTGAGAAAGGAGCGCCGCTACCCATTCCATCGATAGCGCTGCTAGCTCTGAAACGCGTCGCTGTATGATGACGTCACACCGCTGCGCCTGACTCTGCTGTGCGGGCCAAGCCTCGTTCCTAGCTTCCTGTTACACGGCCGTGTTTACCATCACACGGAAGCGCTCTTGGCTCTGCTGATCCCACAGCACAGTGGGCGACTGTGCTGACGTCCCTCCCCACTCCCATCTTATTCCCCATACTGTAACTGTACCCTATCCCACTTTGGAACCCATTCAAACTCTGAGATCTAGACGGACTGGATTATCATTGGATGAGGGGGAAAAAAAACCCTTTTCCCCCCCTCTGGAGGACCTAAGAACACCCACCTGCTGTGCCCATCTCCTTATACCATCTCCACCGGGATAAGATACGACAGCTTAGAGTGGATTCTGCTGAGACCTGTAGTCCTGCTGGACCTCCTTATCCAGAGATGTGCCTAAATGCAAGATCGCCTTTTTAACATGACTTGAAAAGGATGACAGCCTCCTGGAATAATTCCTGTGACTTGCAGTTCTACCAGCCCTCCATCTACTGAGATCCTCCTGGGTACAAAACTAAAATACCATTCATCATACATCCACTTACCACCCTCAAAATATAGCCAAGGCCTTCAGTCACTACTATGGCTCATTATATAATTTAGCAGATGATCCACTTAACCAACAACCAACCTCTGAAGCTATAAATGATTTTCTAGGAAGGGTATCTCTCCCCCAATTGACCCCAGCGCAACTACTACATCTTAACTCACCCTTTACAACCCAAGAAGTATCTCAAGCTATTGAAACATTACCACTAAACAAAATCCCCGGGCCCTGATGGATACATACTATATGACATTCAAGCACATACTCTGACCCCACTTAACCACCATATTTAACGCTGCCTCCTCCTCCTTCTCATTAGAAATGTTGAAAGCACTTATAATCACTTTACCCAAGCCAGGGAAGGAACCATCTCTCCCACAGAATTTTAGGCATATATGACTTCTTAACAATGACCTAAAACTGTATGCTAAACTGATTGCTTTGAGGCTAATAGATATTCTCTCTCAGCTTATACATCCGGACCAATTAGGGTTCACCAACGGTCATCAGACTACTGACGCCACTAGATGCCTAATTAATATAATTCACCATGCAAATCTAGATGGAACACCTTCTCTGCTACTGGCTTTGGACGCGGAAAGGGCATTCGATCGGATACATTGGGGTTATCTTTCTAGGGTACTGGAAGCATTTGGTTTCACAGGTACAATATTTTCTGCAATTATGGCTTTATATTCCAAGCCTTCTGCCCAGGTGTAGACATCAGGGGCACTCTCTATCCCATTTAACATCACAAATGGAACTCGTCAGTGGTATCCACTCTCACCACTAATTTTAATAATCTACTCCTGGCGAGCTACATACGCGACCATCCTCAAATGGGATATAAGTTTCACAATTCAGCACACACCATTAGCCTGTTTGCTGATGATGTTACTCTCATGCTTACGGATATGGAGACTTCCTTGGCTTCGGTACATCAGGTACTTAAAATGTTCAATGGCATATCCTATTATAAAGTAAACAACACAAAATCGTACATTCTTGGCTTAATGTCCCTTCTAAACTGCAGCACAAGCTGACAGAGTTGTACCCATACACATGGAATAACACAAGGATAAACTATTTAGGTATTACATTAACACTCAAGGCAGAAGAACTGTTCAAAGCAAACTACTCTATATTCCTAGACAAATTGCACCCCAAACTCCAAGAACTAGCAAAAACAGAACTCTCTTGGTCTGGTAGGTTGGCAGCCTTCAAAATGGTACTACTTCCATAATTCCTATATTTATTCAGGACCATCCCTATTCTGGTACCTAACACCTTCTTTGCTAAAGCCCAATCCATGATCAACCACTATTTATGGCAAGGCAGGAAAGCGAGGTGTACATTTTCTAGATTATCCACCACGAGGAAGGCAGGGGGAGATGGCTTAGCAATACTTAAAGACTACTATACTGCTTCAATATTGGCACAAATAAAAACATGTTTTCCCCAAAACCCCAGTCCTAGATGGGAAGAACTTGAAAAAATACAAGTTAGGGAAAATCTATCTGACCTCTATCGCTTCCTTCTAGCTAGTCAACATATTACCCTCAGATCCACATCACTATCTCCTACCATAAAAGCCTCACTCCAAGCTTGGAGTGCCTTATTAAACACTCCTTCCCCGGATTCTACACCTTTTTCACTTCCACTTCCCATCCTTAGCCATTGTACCATATACTCTGGTCTTGCCCCAATATAGCCACCTTCTGAACAGGAGTATTCCGCACACTTACACAAGTACTGAATATAAAAATACCCATGTCACCAGGGCTTGCCCTTTTGTCATTAGACATAGAATCCCCCGGTTCGGTTAGCACCAGAACCTGCGAACAGACCTAAACTTCGCGTGAACTTTAGAACCCTATTAAAGTCCATGGGACTCGAACGTTCAAAATCAAAAGTGCTCATTTTAAAGGCTAATATGCAAGTTATTGTCATAAAAAGTGTTTGGGGACCTGGGTCCTGCCCCAGGGGACATGTATTAATGCAAAAAAAAAACTTTTAAAAACTGACGTTTTTTCGGGAGCAGTGATTTTAATAATGCTTAAAGTGAAACAATAAAAGTGTAATATTCCTTTAAATTTCCTACCTGGGGGGTGTGTATAGTATGCCTGTAAAGGGGCGCATGTTTTCCGTGCTTAGAACTGTCCCTGCACAAAGTGTAATGAATTGTCGGCTCCCCATAATACAGAGAACAGTCATTGAAAGTCATTGATAAAAAAAAAAAAATGCGTGGGAAAATTCAATTACCAGCCCCTTCAGGCCTGGTATGGATTTTAAGGAGAACTCCACGCCACATTAAAAAAAAAATGTTGTGGAGTTCCCCCCCAAAAATCCATACCAGACCCTTTATCTGAGCACACAACCTGGCAGGCCGCAGGAGAAGAGGGGGGGACGAGAGAACGCCCCCCCTCCTGAACCGTACCAGGCCACATGCCTTCAACATTGGGAGGGTGCTTTGGGGGTCTGTGACCCCTCAAAGCACCATGTCCCCATGTTGATGGGGACAAGGGCCTCATCCCCACAACCCTGGCTGGTGGTTGTGGGGGTCTGCCGGCGGGGGGCTTATCAGAATATGGAAGCCCCCTTTAACAAGGGGACCCCCAGATCCCAGCCCCCCCCCCCACTGTTTTAAATGGTAAGGGGGGAATAAGTACCCCTACCATTTCACAAAGAAAGTGTAAAAAATTGTTAAAAAACACACAGACACCGTTGGGATAAGTCCTTTATTAAAAATAAAAAAAATTACCACACTACTTTCTAATGTATATAGGTACAGACAACTTGTTGGAAACATTAGCAACATTCAAATGAAGTAGTGGGTGGTGTCGTCCTCCTCCCGAATGCAGCGTGCTCCCAGTCGGGGTGTTTGGTCATGGGGGACGACGCTCCTTACTCTATGATTAGTAATTAATATATACTATACTTATCACCTTGGATTACTTGTCTACTATACAATGCATTTCTACTTAAATAATTCTCATCACTGTGCCTCACCAACAGGAAGTTTATATCTAAGTGCACTCTTTTTTTTCTATGTTTCCTTTCTATGTTTTGTGCAAACTTTAATAAAAAAACATTATAAATAACTTTTTCCCCTTTTTTTTATAAATGATCACATTCCCTATGTTCTCAGCTACATAAAACCTGGGGGAGGAGAAGCAGCAGCACATTGAGCTTGCCAGTGAATGACTGTGTAGCGGGTGGCTTATCAGGACAAGTCTGATTATCAGGAAAAATCTGGAGGACAGTACACTTAGTTCCCAGCATAGCTAGAGAACTGACCACGGTGTGCTATCCTGCTTAGTGTGGTCAGTTTTTAATAGGAAAACCAGGGGGCTAGCAGGAACACCAGGGTTTGAACATGAAGGAAGCAATACAAAGAGAACAGGATACTTTCTCATACAAGTGCATGGTACTGCAGGCACAAATTAGGAATATGAAGTGTTGGGGTAACAAATGCTTTAAATTACACAGGGTTACTATCTGCAACAAATTGATACAGTTTCCTATTGGTAAGGTAATGGGTTTTCTAGATTACCTGTAAATTATCTAAATACTTTTTGCTATATAATAGATATAATAGATAAAAACCTTATTTTATCACTCTATATATATATATGTATATATATATATATATATATATATATATATATATATATATATATATATATATATATATATATATATATATATATATACACACACACTGAGCAAATTATAAATGCAACACTTTTGTATTTGCCTGTATTTATCATGAGCTGAACTGTGTACACAAAAATAAAATTTCTCTCAAATATTGTTCACAAATCTGTCTAAATTTGTGTTAGTGAGCACTTTGCCGAGATAATCCATCCACCACAGGTGTGGCATATCAAGATGCTGATTAGACAGCATGATTATTGCACAGGCTGGCCACAATAAAAGGCCACTCTAAAATATTCAGTTTTATCACACAGCACAATGCCACAGATGTTGCAAGATTTGCAAGAGTGTGTAATTGGCATGTTGACTGCAGGAATGTCCACCAGAGCTGTTGCCCTTGAATTGAATGTTCATTTCTCTACCATAAGCCATCTCCAAAGGTGTTTCGGAGCATTTGGCAGCACATCCAGCCAGCCCCACAACTGCAGACCACGTGTAAACACACTAGCCCAGGACCTCCACATCCAGCATCTTCACCTCCAAGATCATCTTAGACCAGCCACCTGGACAGCTGCTGCAAAAATCGGTTTGCATAACCAAAGAATTTCTGAACAAACTGTCAGAAACCGTCTCAGATAAGCTCATCTGCATGCTCGTCATCCTCTTTGGGGTCTCAACCTGACTGCAGTTCGTCGTTGTAACCAACTTGAGTGGTTAAATGCTCACATTCGATGGCCTCTGGCACTTTGGAGAGGTGTTCTCTTCACAGATGAATCACGGTTTTCACTGCACAGGGCAGATTTCAGACAGCATGTATGGCGTTGTGTGGGTGAGCGGTTTGCTGATGTCACCATTGTGGATTGAGTGGCCCATGGTGACAGTGGGGTTTTGGTATGGGCAGGCGTATGCTATAGACAAAGAACGCAGGTGCATTTTATTGATGGCATTTTGAAAGCACAGAGATACCGTGATGAGATCCTGAGGCCCATTGTTGTGCCATTCATCCACGACCATCACCTCATGTTGCAGCATGATAATGCATGGCTCCATGTTGCAAGGATCTGTACACAATTCCTGGAAACTGAAAACATCCCAGTTCTTGCATGGCCGGACATGTCACCCTTTGAGCATGTTTGGGATACTCTGGATCGGCGTATACAACAGCGCGTTACAGTTCCTGCCAATAGCCAGCAACTTTGCACAGCCATTAAAGAGGAATGGACCAACATTTCACAGGCAACAAGCAACAAACTGATCAACTCTATGTGAAGGAGATGTGCTGCACTGTGTGAGGCAAATGGTGGTCACACCAGATACTGACTAGGGATGAGCTTTAGAACCCTATTAGTTATAATGGATGTGAACGTTCGAAATCAAAAGTGCTAATTTTAAAGGCTAATATGCATGTTATTGTCATAAAAATTGTTTGGGGACCTGGGTCCTGCCCCAGGGGACATGTATCAATGCAAATATTTTTTTTAAAAACGTCCGTTTTTTCAGGAGCAGTTATTTTAATAATGCTTAAATTGAAACAATAAAAGTGTAATATTCCTTTAAATTTTGTACCTGGGGGGTGTCTATAGTATGCCTGTGAAGGGGCGCATGTTGACTTTGCTTAGAACTGTCCCTGCAAAAAGTGTAATTTTTGCAAGAAAAAAAGCTATTTAAAATCACTCGCGGCTAATGTGAATTGACGGCTCCCGTAAAACACAGAGAACAGTCATTCATTGAAAGTCATTCATAAAAAAAGTCATTGATAAAAAATAAAAAAAATAAAAAAAAAAGCGTGGGGGTCCCCCCAAGACCCCCAAAGCACCTTGTCCCCATGTTGATGAGGACAAGGGCCTCTTCCCCACAACCCTGGCTGGTGGTTGTGGGGGTCTGGGGGGGGGGGGCTTCTCACCCGGCATCTTCTTCCATGGCGTCAGCATCTGTTCTTCTGTCGGGCCGCTCCTCGCAATGGGAGGCTCCCGCTGTGTGAGGCTTCGCTCCGTCTGACAGGTCTTTTATAACGGAGGGCACCTGGTGACCCTGCCCCCCTCTGACGTCATGGGGAAAGCCATAGGGAATTCCCCATGACGTCCCCGTGCGTCAGAGGGGGCGGGGTCACCAGGTGCCCTCCGTTTTAAAAGACCTGTCAGACGCAGCGAAGCCTCACACAGCGGGAGCCTCCCATTGCGAGGAATAGCCCAAGAAGAGATGCCGACGCCATGGAAGAAGATGCCGGATGAGAAGGACGAGAAGACCAGCGCAAGAAGAAGCGGATCGGAGGAAGAAGATGATGGAAGAAGAAGATGGAAGAAGATGCCGGAAGGAGAAGATGAAGAAACCGAAGGATGAAGAAAGGAAGACCAGAAGAAAGAAGAAAGAAGATTTTAATAAAGGAATTGTCAAAGACCGTCTCCTGTAATTTTTACCATTTTTGACACTTTTTTGGTGAAATGGTAGGGGTACTTTTGTACCCCCTTACCATTTCACACAGGGGGGGGCGGGATCTGGGGGTCCCCTTGTTAAAGGGGGCTTCCAGATTCCGATAAGCCTCCCGCCCGCAGACCCCCACAACCACCGGCCAGGGTTGTGGGGAAGAGGCCCTTGTCCTCATCAACATGGGGACAAGGTGCTTTGGGGGCCTCAGACCCCCAAAGCATCCTCCCAATGTTGAGGGCATGTGGCCTGGTACGGTTCAGATGGGAGGGGGGCCGCTCTCGTCCCCCCCTCTTTTCCTGTGGCCTGCCAGGTTGCATGCTCGGATAAGGGTCTGGTATGGATTTTGAGGGGGACCCCACGCCATTTTTTTTGGCTGGGGTTCCCCTTAAAATCCATCCCAGACCTCAAGGGTCTGGGATGGATTTTGAGGGGGACCCTACGCCATTTTTTTTTTTTGGTGGGGTCCCCCTTAATATCCATCCCAGACCTGAAGGGCCTGGTTATTGAATTTGGGGGGACCCCCACGCTTTTTTTTTTTTTATCAATGAATGACAGTTCTCTGTGTTACGGGAGCCATCAATTCATTAGCCGCAGGTGCTTTTAAATAGCTTTTTTCCCTGCAAAAATTACACTTTTTGCAGGGACAGTTCTAAGCACAGGAAACCTTCCCCCCCCTTCACAGGCAACCTATAGACACCCCCCAGATGTGATACTGCAATGCTGTACTAACAGCATGCACACACAAATCCCCAGAAATACAGCACATAATGTCAGCAGTCAGCAGCACACTGACACGCTGACACTGAAACACAATATGCGAGGCCGCCGCCGCAGCGGCCTCTTATACCGTGGGGCGTGTACTAAAGCCCCTGAGCTATAATTGGCTACAGGCGGATGCCTTGTAGCCATTGCCAATTATGGCTCTCCTCGCTGCCGGCGCTGTGATTGGCCAAGCATGCGGGGTCACAGTCTATGCTTGGCCAATCATCAGCCAGCATTGCACTGCGACTGGTGCAATGCATTGCGGGCCGCTCGCATCACACGAATGTGATGCGAGCGGCCCAAATAGTTCTGGGCTCACCGAACGGGCGAACGCCCCATGTTCGATTCGAACATGGGTTCGAATCGAACACCGGGCCCATCCTTAATACTGACTGGTTTTCTGTCCCCCCCCAATACAGTAAAACTGCACATTTTAGTGCGCCCTTTTATTGTGGCCAGCCTAAGGCACACCTGTGCAATGATTGAATGAATGAATGAATAACTTGTATAGTGCTACAATGCGAACTGAATCGCCTCAAGGCGCTGTATTGGCGCTTGGTTATCAAGCTTCTAGAAGAGGTAGGTCTTGAGTTTCTTCCTGAAGGCCTGATGGTTTTCTTCCATGCGAATGTCGGTTGGTAGAGCGTTCCATAGCCGTGGTCCCTGGACAGCGAATCTTCGTTCCCCCTTTGATTTGTAGCGGGATTTAGGAATGAGGAGAAGATTTTGATTAGCCGATCGAAGACTGCGATTCGGTGTGTAGTGTTTTATTTTCTCGCAAAGGTATTGCGGAGCGTTTCCATGTGCGCATTTGTGGGTGAGGCAGAGGGTCTTGAATGCGACCCGATTCCTTACGTTTAGCCAATGTAGGTTCCTCAGGGAAGGGGAGATGGATTCCCAGGGTTTTTTCCCTGTTATCAGTCTTGCCGCAGTGTTTTGGATAAGTTGTAAGCGCGCAAGTTGATATTGGGGTAATCCTATGTAGAGGGAGTTAGCGTAGTCCAGTCGAGAATTGATGACTGTTCCAACTACCACTGCTTTGTCCTCCTTTGGAATGAAGGGGATGAGTCTGCGTAGCAGGCGGAGCAGATAGTGTGATCCACTGACTACTGCTCCTATTTGGGCATCCATTGACATTTCTGAGTCAAAAATGACTCTGAGACTCTTGGCCTTGGTCCTAGTGGTAATGGTCCGTCCAAAGATGGTAGGAGGTGTCCAAGGGATCTTGGCTCGGGTGTTATGCTTTGCATGTAGAATAAGAAGTTCTGTCTTTGATTCATTGAGTTTGAGGGAGCTAGTAGTCATCCAGTCGTCTATCATAGTGAGGCATTTTCCTAATTGCTGATGATGGTCTTTTTGTCCGGTGATGCGAAAATATAATTGAGTGTCGTCGGCGTATGAGTGGAAGCAGAGGTCTGATCTTCTGATGATGTTGAGGAGTGGGCGAATGTAGATGTTGAAGAGCACTGGCGACAAGGGTGATCCTTGAGGGACTCCACAGGAGATTGCCCGGGTTTCAGAGGTGAAAGCTCCTAGTTTCACCGTCTGAGAGCGATTTCCTAAGAAGGATCCGAACCATTGTAGATCTGAGCCGGTGACTCCTGCTACTTCTGTAAGGCGAATGAGTACAGTATTGTGGTCCACAGTATCAAACGCTGCACTGAGGTCCAACAGTACCAGGATCATAAGAATAATCATGCTGTCTAATCAGAATCTTGATATGCCACACCTGTGAGGTGGATGGGTTGCCTCAGCAAAGGAGAAGTGCTCACTAACACAGATTTAGACAGATTTGTGAACAATATTTGAGAGAAATAGGCCTTTTGTGTACATCTTTAAGTTCAGCTCATAATAAATAGAGGCAAACACAAAAGTGTTGCATTTATAATTTTGCTCAGTGTATATTGTAGATTCACATCAGTCCCTGCAAATAAGGAGCTTACATTCTAAGGTCCCTAACTAGCATTTAAAATATAAAAATGTTGATTTGAATTTCAGTCCGCCCTACGTCTTACGTCACGCCCACGTGACTTCTTTAGGGGATGGTAGAGGGTATGGGAAGTGTCCTTAAATAGTGTGTATTAATCAATGATGATGGCCATTTTCCCTAAGCCTTGTGTAATTAAAGATGGTATAGCACATCCATTTTCCAGTGGATCAGAGGAAGTCTGACCAGCCACCATATTTCTGGTGACCTATATACTGCCGTTGGCCATCTTTTTTTTTTTTTTTTTTGCCACTTCAGATCAACTCTCCAAGAGGACCTAAATCAGCTTTAACCGATCAGTTTTTGTCCATTTTGTTTTGTCATCACATCATTGTGGCATACTCATGGTTTAGTCATTTATTAATTTGAGATAAAAAGTCCACTTATACCACCCCATCTCCGTTAACCGCTTTAATATACATATTTCATCCACTTTGCTCCCAAAAGAAATTTCTCCCCCCCCCTTTTTTTTTTTTTGATATTCCCCCCCTCCCCTACCCCTCCTATTTTCTCATCGCTATTTCCGTACCTATAAATTTTTAGTTTTAGTTCCTGTCCAGCTGATATTTCTATAGCCTAATAACTTCAGCATAGCTCCATGTTTGCTTGAACTTTTTCCAGGTGTCCCAACACTCTCCCGTACCCTCGTTCTTTTCGTCTATATACCTTTTAAGGGACTCCATGAGTCGAATATTTTCAACCGCGTCAACCCATTCCCACATGGATGGGGCCTCCGGTTCTCTCCACCTCTTTGCAATAAGTTTTTTTGCTGCATTGAGTAAATGCGGTACCAATGATTTTTCATAGTGCTTTACCCCCTCCCTTGTGGCATGCATCAAAACCACCCAGGGGTCGTTCACTAGGTCCTTGTGGGTGATCTCCTTGATAAATCCTATAATCTTTGTCCAATAGTTTTTAATCTTATTGCATTCCCACCAAAGGTGGGCCATAGTCCCTCTTTCTTTACACCCTCTCCAGCAATCTGGGGAGGTGCCGTTTTGGTATCTGCTTGCTTTATCGGGAGTAATATACCACATCGATAGGCACTTATAGTTCGCCTCAGCCGTCCTGACATCTATTGCGGATCTATGGGTCATCCTTATAATTTTTCCTATTGTGCCTGTGTCTAATTGTGAGCCTAATTCCCTTTCCCATTTTTGGATATATGGCGGAATCTCCTCCCTTTCCGTCTCCAACATCTTTTTATAGATCTTTGAGATCATTTTTTTTGTATTAGATTCCATGCATATACGTTCAAGCCATGTAGTATCGGCTTCTGGCCTAATTGGCTGAGGTAAGCTTTTGATGAAGTGGTGTAATTGGAGATAACGCCATCTATCCAACCTTAGGATTTCACTCTTACTTTGTAATTCCTCAAATAATAATATTTTCCCATTGTGCATTACATCTTTTAAACGTGTTTCCTCTTTTAATATGCATCCCCCCCCCCACCTCAGTTTTCCCAGGCTGAAAAAATTCATTGTCTTTTAGTGTTATTAATAGTGAATTGTATTTTCTGTTTACTTTTTTGTACCATTTATCCCATATTTTTAGTGAGTTTAATGTGATAATGTGTGTGTTCTCACCTAAAGATCTGTGTGTCGGTGGATTCCAAATTATTCTACCCAATTGTGCTGTACTAATCTCTTTTTCCAGGCTAACCCATCTTTTTTCTGTCGACTCCTTACCCCACTCCGGGATTCTAGACATGACGATCGTATGGTAATAGTTAACTATGTCAGGAACCGCAAGGCCGCCCTGTTTTTTATCTTGTTTTAGCGTGTTCAGTGCTATCCGATGTTTCTTACTATTCCAAATAAAATTTATAATTATAGATTTTAATTTTCTGAGGTATGTCGGCGAGAGTGGTATGGGCAACATCTGAAATTTATACGTGATTACCGGTAGTACCATCATTTTAACTGTATTTATGCGCCCCATCCAGGATAGGGATCTATTAGTGTATTCTTTGCATTTCTTTTTAACTTCATCGAGGAGCGGGAGATAATTGATATTGTACATTTCTTTAATCAATTTAGCTACATTTATTCCTAAGTACTTGATCTGCTTCCTCCAAGGAAAGTCAAAGCTCTCCCGTAGAGAAAGCTGATCAAGCTTACCTATGTTTACATTCAGGATGAAAGATTTCGTGCGATTAACTTTAAAATTTGAAATTTCCCCATAGCGCTTCAGGTCAGATAATAAGTGCGGCATGGACGTCCGCGGAATGCTTATGAAAAATAAGATATCGTCCACAAAGGCGGATAACTTGGGTATCCCCTCCCGCCTCAATCCCTTCAATTTCTGGGTTGGCTCTAATTGTAGCCAATAGAGGCTCCATGGTCAAAACAAAAAGGAGGGGGGACAGCGGACAGACCTGTCTTGTACCATTCCTCATTTCAGCAGAGGTGATGAAATTCCATTGATCTTTACTGTTGCTTTCGGGTGGTCGTATAGCACCTTGATGCGTTGAATTATCTTGGGACCAAAGCCCATGTGCTCAAGTGTATCCATCATGAACCCCCAGTCTACTCTGTCAAAGGCCTTTTCGGCATCTATTGACAGGAGTAGACCGGGGGTCCCGACCTCCCGGATCCTCTGGAGGAGCAGCAGCGCCCACACCCCATTGTCCCTACCCTCCCTACCCGCCACAAACCCCACTTGGTCCGGGTGGACCAGTGTGCCCAAGTGGACCTTAACTCTTTCTGCCAGTATTTTCGTGTAGATTTTCGTGTCCGCGTTTAAGAGTGAAATTGGCCTGTAAGCTGAGCACACCGATCCATCCTTTCCTTCCTTCAGAATTACTGTGATATTGGCGGTCAGGGATTCCTCGCTCATTCTATACTCCGCCCCCAGGCCATTTAGATAGTTGCGGAGTCTTGGGATCAATATCTCTTGAAATGTTTTATAATAGAGCGCCGTGAAGCCATCCGGCCCAGGGCTCTTCCCCGCCGGGGTGCTCTTCAGCACCCACCTTACTTCCTCTATAGTAAATGGTTCCTCAAGTGCATTCCTTTCATCTGTAGTTATTTTTTTAAGTCCTGCCTTAGTTAAATAATCTATCCTCTTTTTTTTACCCTTTTCCCTGTTATAATCTCCCTTCTGTGCAACCGTATAAAGATCCTCATAATATTCTTTGAAGGAGTCCGCTATATCCCTTGAAGTAAATTTAATCTCTCCATTCTTATTTTGTATTTTTTCTATATAGTTAATCGTTTTTTTTTTTTTGTAGTATTCTGACCAAGTGTTTGCTGGGTTTGTTACCCCACATATATCTTTCCTTTGCTATTCTATTATAAAATTGTTGTGTTTCTTGCTCCATGAGATCTTTTACTTGTTCTCTTATTGCAACTATTTTTAGGTATAGATTTCTATCTTCCTCTGGGGCCGCTTTCTGTTCCTGTTCCACCTGATTTAGTTCCACTACCAGCTCTTTCAGTTTCTTTGTTTTCTCTTTTTTTATCCATGTTCCCTTTGCAATTAGGATCCCTCTTATGAATGCCTTATGGGCATCCCAGAGAGAAGATCCACTGACTTCTCCGTTATCATTCCCTTTAAAAAAGTACTCTAACTCCTCTTTTACATATTCTACCACCTCTTTATTTCGTAGTAGCGCTTCGTTCAGTCTCCAGCTTGGGGATGTACTCCCAGTTTCCAATGCCCCTAAGGTCATAGAAACAGGGGCATGGTCAGACAGTGACATTACCTCGATTTTAGTACTAATTATTCTGTCCAGAAGTCCATAGTCTATCAAGGCGTAGTCAAGGCGGGAATACGTCCCGTGCACGGGGGAGAAAAAGGAATAATCTCTTATTTTAGGATGTTGAATCCTCCAAACATCAACCAGCTGATTTAGAAAGAGTTTTTGCTTAGTCAATTTTAATTGCTTCCTATCCGTCCCCCCTGCACCGGACGTAGAGTCTAGCCCAGGGTCCAAGCAGAAGTTTAGATCTCCCATCAGGATTGCGTGCCCCTCCCTAAAGTCCCTTAATTTATTGAGAATCTGGCATAAGTATTTCGTAGGGTTGGTATTCGGGGCATATATATTGGCCAGAGTATATTTTACCCCCACTATAGTTCCTTTTAAGAAGAGGTACCTTCCCTGTGGATCGACCAATCGATCCTCCAGGCAAAAAGAGATGTCTTTAGAAAAGCCTATCGCCACCCCCCTTGCTCTACTGGTAATTGCGTCTCCGTAATACCACACTGGGAATGCTTTGGTAGAGAGCTTCGTATTCGACTCATGTGAGAGGTGGGTCTCCTGTAGGAAAACCACCCCCGCCCCATAGTTTTTTAGTTCTTCTGAAACTTTATGTCTTTTTTTGAGAGTGTTGAGTCCTTTTACATTGTATGTTATAAATTTAATTTCTGTCCTCATATTCAGATGGACACTTCTCTGGACCTGTTAGTTTTGGATACATAGCGATGAGACTTCCCACCCTCCAGCCCCATCCCTCCCCCTCTTTATGCCCCTTACCCCCCTTCCCCTTCCCCCCTCCCTCCCCGACCCTTGTTCGGGTCTCTGAGTCGAAGTGGGTCATAATCTAATATGGCCCTCCTCGAATCTCCTAAATTCTCAGGTGAGGTGGGGCTCGGTCCCCTAGGTCACTCTCGCCCGTACTCCCCAATGCCTTGGGGTGTACGGGGTAAGCGGGCATATCTAATAGGGCACTACCGAGAGGCCTATCCTTCTTTCACCCCTCCTTTTCCTCTCCTCTCCCCCTCTCTCCCCCTCTCTGCTTCTCTTTTTGTGGGTTCCTTAACAGATTTTCTCCCCCCCCTCCGCACTCCCCACCCCCCTCCATTCATCCCTCCCCTCTTCCCCACATTGCCCTACATCGCTCTCCCTAACTAGGGAGCCCATCCCGGTAACTCAGGGATCTGTAAATCTAATTTCTCACAGAAACTGGTTAGATCTTCGGGGTATCTCAACCTCGCTGATCTCCCCTCTTTTATGCCTATCAGGCACGCTGGAAACCCCCAACTATATTTCACATTTGCAGTCCGCATTGCTTCCAGTAGGGGTTTTTGTAGCCTTCTTCTTTCCAGTGTCTGTGGTGCCAGGTCTGAATATATCTGTATCTCTGCTTCTTTATATTTCAGAGGTGTTTTTCCATATAGGTTTGCCCAGATCTCTGCTTTCTCATCATAATGACGAAATCTAATGATGATATCACGTGATCTACCGGTATCCATAGTGTTTGGTTTTCCTACACGGTGCACCCTTTCAATTCCCGGGAATGGGTCCTCACTATTTCTCAAGAATGGGTTAAGAATGATTTTGATAACCTCCCTGAGGTCCTCTCCTCTTTGTTCCGGTACCGCACGTATCCTAAGGTTTTGTCTGCGGTTCCTGTTCTCCTGATCCTCCATTTTATATTGAGTTTCCCTTAGGGTTAGTTGAATTGTTCTGATCTTCTCCTCAATCTTATTGATGTCTTGCTCTTGTTTTTCTGCTCTCTCCTCCACTGCCTCCACTCTAATGAGTAGTGAACCCATATCTTCTCTCAATAGTTTTATTTCCCCTTTTATGGTGTTTTCCATTTTTAATAGCATCTCTGCCATATCTCCTTTCGTAGGCAGTTGGGAAATTGCCACTTGTTCTTCTGCTCTACTGGTATCTATTTCACTTCCCATTGAGCGGTCAGCTGTGGAAGGGTCCTCTTTTTCCCCCATTTTCTTCTCCTTCCCCTTTCTTCTATCCATAGTGGGGTTTTGTGGGTGTTCCGCACTGTTTGGGTGGGGGCTTATTCCTATCTTCAGGTATTGTTTTATAGTGCTCGTTGAGCTTTTGGGAGTCTTCGGTACCCCTTTTTTTTGAGATTTTACTCATGTTAGCCTTACAAGGCCCTCTAATTCTTTTCCCCAGTTTGCTGCTATCGCACTATACTCTGGGGAGGAGGGATTGTAGCTTAGGGGAGAGATCCCACCAGCAGTCCTGCCCCCTTTCCTCTGCCCAGTAGGTTTATATTTACTTCTCTTAAAGCTTCTTCCTTCTATTGTTTCTATAGCAGGTTGTTCTATACATTCCGTAGAAGGTAGCGCTACTAGACCAGCTTGGGGGGGGGCGAGTAGTTATATATCAATAAAGAGAGACTCTCTACTAGGTATTCCCTCTAGATGATTAGGGAGGTCCTGTTTAATGAGTTTACCCCCTGCCACAGGCTTTATAGAGAGGGAGAAACACACTATAGGGAGTCTTTGGGACAATCCATGTAAGTAAAAGTAGTTAATACGTGTTTTCACAATGTTGGAACAGCACAATACAGGTTGAGACAAGAGGCTATTTTGAGGCGTTGTTAAAATATTCTCCTTTCGCCCTGTTTCTTGGGGATCCTATATCTAATGCGTAATGGCCTTAGGTCCTCCTCCAGTCTTCACCCCCTATACCAAGTATGGGGGGAGATCCGGACTCCAGACCCATGCCACTGCCCAATTGGCTAATATTTCATTTTCATGTGGACCGATGTGATATAATGTAGACCAGTTCCCAACTTCCCCCACTTTTAAGGAAGCAGGAGATCTTGTTTAGGTAAGGGGGAAGGGGAGAGCAAAAAAAAAAAAACAGCGAGGGGAAGGGAAAAATAAGAAAAGAGAAAAAAAAGAAAAAGAGAAACAAAAACTGAACAAAACAAAATAGTCCAACAATACTTTCTGTTTAGATAGCCTTATTTCTCTCTTCCCCGGAAGAGAAGCAAGATTTCACCTTATGGTTAGATAGTAATCTTTAGCTTGTTAAAGGCGTGTCCGTTTTGTCACAGTCAACCCTACTAAGTTTTTCAAAAGTGAGAAAGTTCATCCTTAAATGTAGGGGTACACATAACATTTACACCTTCAATATGTTCTATGCTCAGGTCTAATGCTGATACCAACCATCCGGTTATGGCTTCGACTGTTCATACCTTTAAAGCTTAAACCATATACCTCCTCCTTGGGTTCTTCATGTCTCCTTCTTTTGTTTTTACTTCAGATTTCCTCTGCCAGCAATACACACACTGCAGCGGGTACAGGGGGGAAAGTAGGAGGGACACCATAGAGCAGTTCAATTCAGGTTTATCCGACTGCCTGTAATCATGTACCAGCTTTTTGGGGTTCTACGATTTTGGGTTACCGTGCCCGAAATAGTTATACCCAGTAGCTTAAAAACATTTGGAGAAGTCTAATATTTCCTTGTACCCAGGATCTGGTGGTCACCGGACATTTCTTTCAGAGAGCCTCTATGGCATTATTTGAAAGAGAAACCAAACACCGCTGTTTACTGTTTGCTGGAGAGTCTGCTTACCTCTGTCGGGCCGTTGGCTGTAACCGTAATGTGCGTTCTGCTTTTTGCTTATACTCACATACCGCGGCTTATTCTTCCGGGTAGTCCTGCGCTGTGGAGGGAAGAGAGGACCTGTGGAGTCAGCAGTGAGTCGGCGGTGATGGGGGGCGGTGCGGAGAGGAAAACAGCTGTTGCATCTCGTGCCTCATACCGACTGTTCCGCTGTTGTTTGTCCCGGCGGCATGCTCGTGGGTCCGGAGAGTCGGCGAGTGAGATCTCGGAGCCTCTCACACTCCATAGGTCATCGGCGCTCTCCCTCCTCTCGGCTCACACCGCATACGACAGCCCGCTGGATCGAGCCCCTCCCTCCGTGCTGAACGTTACGTCAGCACGTCCTGCCCCATCCCTGAGCTTGCGCCGTTGGCCATCTTAATGAAGACTATATTAAATATTGTGGCTGGGATTCCAAATGATATATATACATCATAGGTATTAACAGTGGGACTGGTGCTTAGATATGGAACCGGAGCCCAGGAATACCGGGAATACCGGGAACGACATCAAACAACGAACATTGACTTTCCAATACATTAATTAAAATATATGTAAAATATAAAATGGGGAACATCGCCAACACCTGAATTTTCAGGGTGCTCGGTAGCTCGCCCGCCGAGCACCCCACAATGTCCTGCACACTGCACTGGTCGGGTGCAAGGATTTTCCCAATCAGGGTACAGAGAATTGTCAGAGCCACGAGTGGACAAAGTCATGATGACTTTGCCCAATCATAGTCCCACCCCACACTATAAAAAGTTCCTTCCCACAGAAACATTTTGCAGTGTTTGTTGGAGTGGAGATAGATAGAGCAGGGTTCAGTTTGCTATCATTGAGTTAGTGTTTTATTGTGGCTCTGAGTGTGGAGTGTTAGTGTAGTGTTAGTGTAGTGTGAGTATATTGTGAGTATAGTGTAGTGTCACTGCAGTGTTTAACACAGCATTATATAACATTTAGTGCTGTATACAGTGCTGTATAACCCCTTTATTTTTGGTTGCTGCATTTTTTTATTTTATTTTTGTCCCATGCCTGCCCCCTTTTTTAAAATCATCAGTTTTTCTGACTGTGATGCTGTTGTTGCCCTTTTTAATTTTTTTTTATAGTTTTTACATTTCTGTTTTTCAGTGCGTTTTTGTCTGCTCGTTTCTGATTTTCAGATCGTCCTTCTCAGGTCCTTTATGATTTTCAGGGCGTTCTGTGAGTTCGTTCTGAGCAGCCAACCGTTTTCTAGCCATGTTGTGGTTACGTACTCATCGTAGAGTTCATGCTGTTGTTGGGCTTGGTGTTGGAGTTCTTGCTTTGACCCAAGTCCAGTCCATGAATAGGAGGAGTTCATGGACCAAGAATTGGTTACTTAATCGTGACCAATTCTCTCATATGCCTTTGCTGCGGGAGCTCCAGGAGAATAATCCTGGCGATTTCAGGAACTATCTCCAGATGACGGACCCCGTTTTTCACCGTCTGTTGACTTTGCTGTCTCCCTATATTACCAAGAAGGACACCTGCATGCGGCAAGCCATCACTCCCGAGCAAAGGCTCGTCGCCACTTTGCGGTACTTGGCGATGGGGAGAAGACTCCAAGATATTAAGTTCACGACTGGGATCTCCCCCCAGGCTCTGGGAATCATTATTCCAGAGACCTGTTCTGCTATCATACAGGTCCTGCAGAAGGACTATATTAAGGTAAGTTTTATCCTTTAACATCACATTCTATGTATTTAATATTTGCTAATGTATGTATTCATTTCTTCATTCCATAATTACCATGATTGTAATCTGCTATGAATGTCCTCTTTGTCCTCATCCATGCTGTAAGCTTTTACTGCTCTTTTTTGTCCTTAATGCATATTTGCCTTCACTAACTACCCCAGCATGCTATCCTGGGCCCATACATACCTAGCCTAGTCACTTAACAATGTATTTTGTCAGCTCCATTGTAGTGCTTACCCTAAACATCCCCTAAAATGTGGGCAAATGTTATTGTTGTCCTTAAATTGAGGCAGAGTGCAAGAGGCTTTTTTTGGGGCCAAAACTCATTTGGAACCCTCCCTCCCCCCCAACCACTAAGTCAACCAATACCAATACTCTATCTGCTGACTTTTCCCAACCCATACACACTATTGTGGTCAGATTTATGGATGAATTCACCAAAGCATGTAGTGCAAGGGCCTGTCTGAATACTTTCAAATGGTACTGTTTAACGTTTGGTTCTCCTATTATATTGATAGGTAATTGCAGAATGTAAAAATGTGCTTCAATTTGTACGGTGTGTATTCATATTTTTGGATTATGACACTTATTACCTGTCCAGTGGGCTGCCAATAGTGTAAGTAAGGAGGGGCTTATTTATGCATTCAGCTCTTAATGAAGTGGAGACGGTTACCTGTCCAAAACATCTCCCCCTCACCATAAAAGTTTTCCAATGGGCCATCAGAGAGGGGGGGGGGGGGTCTGATATAAGTGGAACTTATACTTTTGTTTTTAAATACTCATTTCAATAAATGTTATACTTATGTTGGCCAAGAATGTTTGTGTCTAATCTGCTTGCAATGTTATGTGCAAAAGTACTATTTTTTTTTCTTGTTTGACTCCACAGTTTCCTTCTAACCCACAGGAATGGCAGACTGTGGCCTCCCAATTCGCCCAGCAGTGGGACTTTCCCAACTGCAGTGGTGCGATAGATGGGAAGCAGTTCCGGATCATCCCACCCCCCAACTCGGGGTTAAACTACTACAACTACAAGCGGTACAGTAGTATTGTGTTGTTGGCAGGGGTGTCGGTGACTTATGAGTTTCTGTATCTGGACGTGGGGAAGAATGGCCGTATATCGGATGAAGGAGTCATCGCCCATACTGAATTTTACAGACGGCTCCAGAATGGCAGTGTCACGTACCTGGTGGTTTTGAGCCTGGTTTTGAGCCTATGCTGAGATAGACCTCCCCTACGGCTCCCACTCATGGCCCTCTGGAATGGGAACAGAGGGCACAGGAGTAAGGAGTGGTATGGGTGCCTGGCAGGATCAACAGTCAGTGTCAGAAGTCCAGGAACCATTTGCAGAAGTAGGAGACTGGAACTGGAGAGCAGACTGGAACCGAAGTGCTGGACTGGAAGCAGGAACCACAGCAGGCTGATAGGCAGGAACTGGAGTGCTGGACTGGAACCAGGAATAGCAGCAGGCAGATAGGCAGGAACTGGAGTGCTGGACTGGAACCAGGAATCAACAGCTGGCAGGATCACCCAAGAGAGGTCAGGTAGGCCGGTGGTCAGGTATCAGGCAGGCGGCAGAGGTACCAGGGATCAGGCAGGCCGATGGTCATATGCAGGCGGAAGGCAGGAAGGGTCACAACAGGTAGCCAGGTCTTTAAACAGGTAATCACAGGTCAGATCGGGTTAGGGCACACAGAATGCTGTAGAGCAAACAGCGGGGATTGTCTGTGATGGACAGGCTTAATTAGCCTGTCTGGCGCCAACAGGTGCACATGCTTGCTCCCACGAATACACAATGGCACACGTGAATGCACGCCAGAGAGCCTGGAGTGCATATTTCTGGCAGGATCTTCATGACAGGCAGCTTGGGCTTGCCACATCCAGTGGATAACATGACAGGCCTCCCATTTGTCTTTATGGCGGACTAGGCCTTTGCGCTGGCGGAGCATTTGATGAGGCCATTCCCCATGAGAACCCTGACCCCAGACCAGAGGGTTTTTAATGACCGGCTGGCCCGTGCCAGAAGAGTGGTAAATGCCTTTGGCATAATTATTATTATAAATTTTTATTTATTGTTTAAGGTACTTATATAGCGCTGTAAATTTACACAACACTTTACATATACATTGTACATTAACATCAGTCCCTACACTCAAGGAGCTTACAATCGAATGTCCTTAACTCACATTCATATACTAGGGCCAATTTAGACAGAAGCCAATTAACCTACCAGCATGTCTTTGGAGTGTGGTAGGAAACCAGAGTTCCCGGAGGAAACCCATGCAGGGAGAACATGCAAACTCCAGGCAGGTAGTGCCGTGGTTGGGATTCGAACCAGCGACCCTTTTTACTGCTAGGCAAGAGTGCTACCCACTACACCACTGTGCCACCCATTATCCAGACAGTTCTGGCTATTCTATTCAGCCATGTTTAACCTGGGCCTTATACCCAGGAAGAAGATGTGGAAGAGCCCAGCTTGAGCCAAGTATAACAGTGTTGAATATATTTATTCTCAAAAATGTAATGATGTTAACTAGATGCTATTGATCACTAATTTAAGATTTAAGTGGTTTACATATCAATAGACAGTAGTAGCCAAAAATGATTGGGACAAGAATAAAAAATGCTGGGGTCAGAATGATAGACTTTTCTATTTGTTAACATTCAATTTGCAACAGTCAAGAGTAGGGTTGAGGGAACCCGAACTGTAAAGTTCGGGTTCGTACCGGACTTTTGGGTTTTTGGGTCCCAGACCCGAACCCGAACAATTTACTGTATGTTCGGGTTAGAGTTCGGTGTTCGACAATGTAATGACGCTTTTTAAAAAGTTATTGTCAGTTTGTCAAAAAGTGTAATTTCTGCAGGAAAAAGAAGTCTTTTAAAAGCACTCGCAGCTATAATGAATTGTCGGCTCCCCATAATACAGAGAACAGTCATTGAAAGTCATTGAAAGTCATTGATTTTTAAAAAGTTATTGTCATAAAAAGTGTTTGGGGACCTGGGTCCTGCCCCAGGGGACATGTATCAATGCAAAAAAAAGTTTTAAAAAACTGCAGTTTTTTCGGGAGCAGTGATTTTAATAATGCTTAAAGTGAAACAATAAAAGTGTAATATCCCTTTAAACCTGGGGGGTGTCTATAGTATGCCTGTAAAGGAGCGCATGTTTCCCGTGCTTAGAACTGTCCCTGCACAAAGTGTAATTTCTGCAGGAAAAAAAATTATTTAACCACTTTAGCCCCGGACCAATTGTCAGCTTAAGGACCAGAGGTCTTTTTTCAATTTCGCACTGCACTACTTTAACTGGTAATTGCGCGGTCATGCAATTTTGTAACCAAACGAAATTTGCGTCCTTTTCTTCCCACAAATAGAGCTTTCTTTTGATGGTATTTGATTGCCTCTGTGATTTTTATTTTTTGCGATATAAACGGAAAAGGAGCGAAAATTTTGAAAAAAAAAGAGATTTTCTACTTTTTGTTATAAAAAAAATCTAATAAACTCAATTTTAGTCAAACATTTGGGCCAAAATGTATTCAGCCACATGTCTTTAGTAAAAAAAAAATGCCAATAAGCGTATATTTATTGGTTTGCGCAAAAGTTATAGCGTCTACAAACTAGAGTACATTTTCTGGAATTTACACGGCTTTTAATTTATGACTACCTATCTCATTTCTTGAGGTGCTAAAATGGCAGGGAAGTACAAAACCCCCCCAAATGACCCCATTTTGGAAAGTAGACACCCCAAGCTATTTGCTGAGAGGCATGTTGAGCCCATTGAATATTTTTTTTTTTTAGTCCCAAGGGATTGAATAAAGACAAAAAAAAAAAAGTTGTCACTAAATGATATATTGCTCACACATGCCATGGTTATATGTGGAGATGCACCCCAAAATACATTTTGCTGCTTCTCCCGAGTATGGGGATACCACATGTGTGGGACTTTTTGGGAGCCTAGCCGCGCACGGGGCCCCGAAACCCAATCAAATGCCTTCTGGGTTTCTAAGGGTGCAAATTTTTGATTTCACTCCTCACTACCTATCACAGTTTTGAAGGCCATAAAATGCCAAAATAGCACAAAACCCCCCCAAATGACCCCATTTTGGAAAGTAGACACCCCAAGCTATTTGCTGAGAGGCATGTTGAGTACATGGAATATTTTATATTTTGCCACAAGTTGCGGGAATATTACAAACTTTTTTTTTTTTGCCCAAAGTTGTCACTAAATGATATATTGCCCACACATGCCATGGGCATATGTGGAATTACACCCCAAAATACATTCTGCTGCTTCTCCTGAGTACGAGGATACCACATGTGTGGGACTTTTTGGGAGCCTATCCGCATACGGGACCCCGAAAACCAAGCACCGCCTTCAGGATTTCTAAGGGCATAAATTTTTGATTTCACTCCTCACTACCTATCACTACCTATCACAGTTTTGAAGGCCATAAAATGCCAAGATGGCACAAAACCCCCCCAAATGACCCCATTTTGGAAAGTAGACACCCCAAGCTATTTGCTGAGAGGCATGTTGAGCCCATTGAATATTTTTTTTTTTAGTCCCAAGTGATTGAATAAAGACAAAAAAAAAAAAAAAAAAAAAAAATGTATTCAAAAAGTTGTCACTAAATGATATATTGCTCACACATGCCATGGTTATATGTGGAATTGCACCCCAAAATACATTTTGCCACTTCTCCTGAGTACGGGGATACCACATGTGTGGGACTTTTTGGGAGCCTAGCCGCGTACGGGGCCCCGAAACCCAAGCACCACCTTCAGCATTTCTAAGGGTGTAAATTTTTGATTTCACTCCTCACTACCTATCACAGTTTCGAAGGCCATAAAATGCCAAAATTGCACAAACCCCCCCAAATGACCCCATTTTGGAAAGTAGACACCCCAAGCTATTTGCTGAGAGGCATGTTGAGTACATGGAATATTTTATATTTTGCCACAAGTTGCGGGAATATTACAAACTTTTTTTTTTTTGCCCAAAGTTGTCACTAAATGATATATTGCCCACACATGCCATGGGCATATGTGGAATTACACCCCAAAATACATTCTGCTGCTTCTCCTGAGTACGGGGATACCACATGTGTGGGACTTTTTGGGAGCCTATCCGCATACGGGACCCCGAAAACCAAGCACCGCCTTCAGGATTTCTAAGGGCATAAATTTTTGATTTCACTCCTCACTACCTATCACTACCTATCACAGTTTTGAAGGCCATAAAATGCCAAGATGGCACAAAACCCCCCCAAATGACCCCATTTTGGAAAGTAGACACCCCAAGCTATTTGCTGAGAGGCATGTTGAGCCCGTTGAATATTTTTTTTTTTAGTCCCAAGTGATTGAATAAAGACAAAAAAAATAAATAAAAAAAATTTATTCAAAAAGTTGTCACTAAATGATATATTGCTCACACATGCCATGGTTATATGTGGAATTGCACCCCAAAATACATTTTGCTGCTTCTCCTGAGTATGGGGATACCACATGTGTGGGACTTTTTGGGAGCCTAGCCGCGTACGGGGCCCCGAAACCCAAGCACCGCCTTCAGGATTTCTAAGGGTGCAAATTTTTGATTTCACTCCTCACTACCTATCACAGTTTCGAAGGCCATAAAATGCCAAAATAGCACAAAACCCCCCCAAATGACCCCATTTTGGAAAGTAGACACCCCAAGCTATTTGTTGAGAGGCATGGTGAGTATTTTACAGCTCTCATGTGTTTTTGAAAATGAAGAAAGTAAAGAAAAAAAAATTTTTTTTTTTCTTTTTTCAATTTTCAAAACATTGTGACAAAAAGCGAGATCTGCAAAATACTCACCATACCTCTCAGCAAATAGCTTGGGGTGTCTACTTTCCAAAATGGGGTCATTTGGGGGTGGTTTGTGCCATCTGGGCATTCCATGGCCTCCGAAACTGTGATTGGCAGTGAGGAGTGAAATAAAAAAATTACACCCTTAGAAAGCCTGAAAGCGGTGCTTGGATTTTGGGGTCCCGTACGCGGCTAGGCTCCCAAAAAGTCCCACACATGTGGTATCCCCGTACTCAGGAGAAGCAACAGAATGTATTTTGGGGTGTATCTCCACATATGCCCATGGCATGTTTGAGCAATATATCATTTAGTGACAAGTTTTTTTAAAAAAAAAATATTTTTTTTTTTTTTTTTTCATTATTCAATCTCTTGGGACCAAAAAAAAAAATATTTAATGGGCTCAACATTGCTCTCAGCAAATAGCTTGGGGTGTCTACTTTCCAAAATGGGGTCATTTGGGGGGGGTTTGAACTGTCCTGGCATTTTATGCACAACATTTAAAAGCCTATGTCACACGTCACCCACTCTTCTAACCACTTGAAGATAAAGCCCTTTCTGACACTTTTTGTTTACATGAAAACATATTTTTTTTTTGCAAGAAAATTACGTTGAACCCCCAAACACTATATATATTGTTAAAGCAAAGGCCCTACAGATTAAAATGGTGGGTGTTGCATTTTTTTTTTCCACACAGTATTTGCGCAGCGATTTTTCAAACGCATTTTTTGTGGAAAAAATACACTTTTTTTTATTTTAATGCACTAAAACACACTATATTGCTCAAATTTTTGATGAAATAAAAAATATGATCTTAGGCCGAGTACATGGATACCAAACACGACATGCTTTAAAATTGCGCACAAACACGCAGTGGCGACAAACTACATACATTTTTAAAAGCCTTTAAAAGCCTTTACAGGTTACCACATTAGATTCACGGAGGAGGTCTACTGCTAAAATTACTGCCCTCGATCTGACCTTCGCGGTGATACCTCACATGCATGGTGCAATTGCTGTTTACATATGACGCCAGACCAACGCTTGTGTTCGCCTTTGCGCAAAAGAAGGGGGGGCAGGGGTGCTTTTTTTTTTTTTTTTTTAGTTTTTCTTTTTATTTAGCTTTTTTATTTTATTTTTAAACTGTTCCTTCCATTTTTTTTTTCTTAGTTGTCATTTTTATTGTTATCGCAGGGAATGTAAATATCCCCTATGATAGCAATAGGCAGTGACAGGTACTCTTTTTTTGAAAAAATTGGGGTCTATTAGACCCTAGATCTTTCCTGTGCCCTCAAAGCATCTGACCACACCAAGATCGGTGTGATAAAATGCTTTCCCAATTTCCCAATGGCGCGGTGGGTATGCCCACCATTAGAATACCTCCCTTCATCCACCCACTTCTAATGATGGGCATACATGCACCATTTATATATGCCGAAGCATGGGGGCATCCTCCCGCAAAAAAAGTTATGCCACGTATACATGGTCGAACTTTTTTCGACCGTATGTACGTGGCATTAGGAGCAAAATCGCTCCTCCGCCCTCTGCTGCCCCCATGCTTCGGCATATATGCTCTTTTTTTTAACTGTGGTGGTGAAATCACCTCCTACAGCATTGGAGTCGCGGCTTTATGTATCGTGGGAGCAAACGCTGTTGCTGTCAAGATAAATAAATCCACGCTGCAACTGAATGGCGTACCTGCTAAGCAAATAATGGTTAACATTAAAACAAAGTAACATTACAGTATAACAGTAAGACCTTACCATACCATACCTGCAAAGCAAATACCAAAAAAAAAACATAGTAAAAAATAAAACATTTTGTTAACGCAACCGGTGCCTAAAATATATATATGCCGAAGCATGGGGGCATCCTCCCGCAAAAAAGTTATGCCACGTACACATGGTCGGACTTTTTTCGACCGTATGTACGTGGCATTAGGAGCAAAATCGCTCCTCCGCCCTCTGCTGCCCCCATGCTTCGGCATATATGCTCTTTTTTTTTAACTGTGGTGGTGAAATCACCTCCTACAGCGTTGGAGTCGCGGCTTTATGTATCGTGGGAGCAAACGCTGTTGCTGTCAAGATAAATAAATCCACGCTGCAACTGAATGGCGTACCTGCTAAGCAAATAATGGTTAACATTAAAACAAAGTAACATTAGAGTATAACAGTAAGACCTTACCATACCATACCTGCAAAGCAAATACCAAAAAAAAAACATAGTAAAAAATAAAACATTTTGTTAACGCAACCGGTGCCTAAAATATATATATGCCGAAGCATGGGGGCATCCTCCCGCAAAAAAGTTATGCCACGTACACATGGTCGGACTTTTTTCGACCGTATGTACGTGGCATTAGGAGCAAAATCGCTCCTCCGCCCTCTGCTGCCCCCATGCTTCGGCATATATGCTCTTTTTTTTAACTGTGGTGGTGAAATCACCTCCTACAGTGTTGGAGTCGCGGCTTTATGTATCGTGGGAGCAAACGCTGTTGCTGTCAAGATAAATAAATCCGCGCTGCAACTGAATGGCGCACCTGAAAACAAAAAAATGGTTAACAATAAAACATACCTGAAAAGCAAGCATGATAAAACATAATAAAACATTGCAGAATAGAATAGAGTAAAAAAGAGCAACAATAGAGAGAGAACAATAAAACGACAACTATTTTTGGTTTTTTATTTTATATTTTTTTTGGGGTTTTTTTTTTTTTTGTACTTTTTTATTTTTTTTTTATTTTTTTTATTTTTTTACACTTTTTTTTTAAACTATAACTATAATTTTAACTGTAACGGTCGGGTCTCAAAATGCGATGGCATTCTTGAGACCCTGTAACTATAATTTGAACTGCAACGGTCGGGTCTCAAAATGCGATGGCATTCTTGAGACCCTGTGAAAGTGTATCCTAGCCTGTGAAATGCTGTACCCTACGCTAATACCTCACTAGTTCGTGGTAGCGTTCAAAGCATTCACCAACGCAGAGACCAGGATTGTCAGGACAGCGTGGACAATAATAACGGGTGTCACGCCTAAATCCGCGCTTGCTACAGACACGACATCTTCTTTGGGGGGCTCGTTGGGTAGGGGTACTCTGGAGGACATGAGGATAATGCCTCTCATGCAGCCGGCTTACTGCATTTGGTAGGGGATGGTGAGGTGTGGAATCGCCTGGATACAGGAGTTCCATGACAACCGCTCCCTGGAATTCAAGGAAGGGTAACGTCCCGCCTGAAGCTCCGTATAGCACATGAGCATTCAGCAAAGCCAATTGGAATAAATAAATAGACACTTTTTTGTACCAGCGTCTAGCCTTACGGACAACTAGGTACGGCGCCAACAACTGGTCGTTGAGGTCCACCCCCCCCATATTAAGGTTGTATTCGTGGATACAGAGGGGTTTCGTCACAACACCAGCCGCCGTACGAATTTGGACTGTCGTGTCTGCATGAAGGGAGGTAAGAACGAAAACATTCCTATTATCCCTCCACTTCACAGCGAGCAAGTTATTACACTTCAAGCAGGCTCTCTCCCCCAGCCTAAGACGGGAATCTACAAGCCGCTGGGGAAAGCCCCGGCGATTAGGTCGCACGGTGCCACATGCTCCAATCTGATGATCAAACAAGTGACTAAACAGTGGCACGCTCGTGTAATAATTGTCCACGTACAAGTGGTACCCCTTTCCGAATAAGGGTGACACCAAGTTCCACACTATCTTGCCAGCGCTCCCTATGTAATCTGGACAGTTCTCCGGCTCTACGTGACTATCTTTTCCCTCATAAACCGAAAAGCTCCACGTATAGCCTGTTGCCCTGTCACAGAGCTTGTAGAGCTTGACCCCGTATCTGGCACGCTTGCTGGGAAGGAACTGTTTGAAAGACAAGCGGCCAGAAAACTTAATCAGGGACTCGTCAACGCAGACAACTTGATTGGGCGTAAACAAGGCTGCAAAACATTGGTTGAAGTGGTTTATGAGGGGCCGAATTTTGTAGAGCCGATCAAATTCAGGGTCTCCACGAGGACGACAAAGTTCATTGTCACTGAAGTGCATGAACCGCAAGATCTGTTCGTATCGTGCCCTGGACATGGAGGCAGAGAACACGGGCATATGGTGGTGCGGTGAGGTGGACCAATAAGACCTCAGCGTCGGGAATTTGTGTATGCCCATGTTGAGGGAAAGGCCCAGAAAGGTCTTAAATTCGGAAACCGTAATTGGTTTCCAATCTCTGGCAAGGGAAGGCACTTGGGGATTAGCGGCGATGTGTTGACCAGCGTATATATTACTTTGGTCCACAATAGATCTATAGAGATCTTCCGTGAAAAACAGCGAATAAAAATCGGATGGCTTAAAATCAGCTGTTTCCACCTGAATACCGGGTTGGCCAGTGAATGGGGGAAGTACGGGTTCTGCAGAAGTGGTGGGCACCCAATCAGGATTGGCGAATTCTGCAGGAAGGACACTATGTGATCGACGGGCCTGCCTTTGTCTTCTTCTTGGTGGCAGCGGGACACTACTTGTGCTTGCCACCTCGCCAGCTTGAACTGCACTTATGGGACTCGCCACGTCACCAAGTGTTACTGCAGTGCTGGTTTGACTACGTCCAGGGTGTACTAGGCCGCTGGTGCTTGCCAGTTCACCAGAAGGAATAGCGGCGCTAGTACTTCTCTGCTCCATACGAGAGACCTGCGGTTCCTGCACCTCAACAACATCAGAAGATCGGGATCGGGTACGCCTGACCTTAGCAGGGACCACACCTTCGTCGCCAGAGCTATCTGTCATGGAGCCGCTGTCGTCTACTGGATCGTATTCTGAGCCTGATTCTGACAGATGAGTGACCTCCTCTTCACTATCTGACATACTCAGAAACAAGTAGGCCTGTTCACTAGTGTACTTGCGATTTGCCATTTTGGGCTCTAAATTTAGTAGTACACTAGTGAGATTCACAGGAAAAAAAGCTCCTAGGCTGCTGGCGAATGAATCAAAACGCTACCAAAAAAAACTGTTAGCGATCGCAGGGATCAGGCCTGACTCTGCGAACGCTGCAGTTATGTGTGCTTAGTGTTTTGGAAGTGACAGTGATCGATCGATACTGCACTTGGGTGGGCTGGGCTGGGCTGGGCGGAGGGGGAAAACGCAGGTGCTAGCAGGTATCTGGGCTGATCCCGCTAACAATGCGTTTTTTGGAACCCTAAACTGCTGGGACGCTAGTATAGATCTGATCAGATCAGATATTGATCTGTTCAGATACTATACCACTAAGGGAGGTGTATGCTTTGCGCGTGGGTGTTTGCGGTACTGGCACTAACCTGGGGCGACGCAGACCTTATTTGACCCTAACACCTAATTGATATCACCCGCCGGGTGATCAGGGGGTTAAACCGATAGTTGGGTAATAAATGGCGGGTGCCCTGACAGTATAAAAAAACAAGCTAACTAACCAGCGTCACCCGTAACAGTTATACGGTGATCACTGGTGAAAGGGTTAACTAGGGGCAATCAGGGGGTTAAAACCTTTATTAGGTAATATATGGGGGTACCTGACGATATATAAAAACCTGACGGGGAACCTAAATAACTAAATAACTAACTGGCTAACCAGCGTCACCAGTGACACTTATACTGTGATCACTGGTGAAAGAGTTAACTCTAGGGGCAATCAAGGGGTTAAAACCTTTATTTAGGTTGTAATATGGGGGTACCTGACCTATAAACCTATTTATAATCCTATATAAACCTGGCGGTTACCTAAAAAAAAAAACTGGCTACCTAGCGGCACCAGTGACACTAAGAGCGATCAAAATAAACGATCGCTTAGTGACACTGGCAAAAGGGGGTGAAAGGGTTACCTAGGGGGCAATCAAGGGGTTAAACCTTTATTGGGGGGGGGGGTAGGGGGCTACCTTGGACCTAAAGGGGCCTAAAACTAACTGCCCTGACAGTTATTGCAGTCACACTGACACTAAATGCAGTGATCAGTAAAATAAATGATCACTGCAATCAGTGACACTGTGACAGGGGGGGCAGGGGGTGATCTGGGGGGTGATCAGGGGGTGACAGGGGGGTGAAATGTGTGCCTATGTGTACCTGGTGTCAGTGTAGTGTTTGTGCACTTACTTGATGTCTTCTCCGCTCGGCGTCCCGGTCAGAAAGACCGACACGAGGAGCGTGACATCACTTCCCCTTGCCTGTGTTTACAATTACACAGGAAGGGGAAGGAAGCGGACGAATCCTATTGGCCAGAGCGATCGGGAGGGGGTGGCCAGAAACGACTGGCCGTTACCTCGTCCCGCATCGCTTCTGAAGCGATCCCGACCGTCCCCGCCGGCGGAGGGGGGTCCGATCGGACCCCCCAACCGCCGGAAGAATGTCACGTACAGGTACGTGATTCTGCCTGTACGTGCCATTCTGCCGACGTAAATATACAGGGGGCGGTCGGGAAGTGGTTAAAAGCACTCGCGGCTATAATGAATTGTCAGCTCACCGTAAAACAGAGAACGGTCATTGAAAGTCATTGATAAAAAAAAAGCGTGGGGTTCCCCCAAATTCAATTACCAGGCCCTTCAGGTCTGGTATGGATTTTAAGGGGAACTCCACTGCAAATTTAAAAAATGGCGTGGAGTTCCCCCAAAAATCCATACCAGACCCTTTATCCAAGCATGCAACCTGGCAGGCCGCAGGAAATGAGAGGGGATGAGATAGCGCCCCCCCCCCTGAACCGTACCAGGCCACATGTCCTTAACATTGGGAGGGTGCTTTGGGTTCCCCCCCAAAGCACCTTGTCCCCATGTTGATGAGGACAAGGGCCTCATCCCCACAGCCCTGGCTGGTGGTTGTGGGGGTCTGCGGGCGGGGGGCTTATCGGAATCTGGAAGCCCCTTTTAACAAGGGGACCCCCAGATCCGGAAATCCCCAGTGTGAAATGGTAAGGGGGTACAAAACTACCCCTACCATTTCACCAAAAAAAGTGACAAAAGTGTTAAAAATTACAAGAGCCAGTTTTTGAAAAGTCCTTTATTTCATTTGAAAAATTTTATTATGGTTTATCATATACATAACAAAGAGAAAACAAGTGTAACGTATACAACAATAAAAATTATACAGGTGAGCCATTGAACAGACAAATAAAAAGAATCACAGCAGCTTGTCAAAGTAACTGTGGATGTCATCTCAATCAACAAGTATCCATCCCTGCAGACCAAGATGTAAAGGTCCATTGTACCCCAGCCTTCCGTGACAGTGAGCCAAGGCTAGAAGAACCCTGAGAACCTCGTGCTCCCAGGAGCCCCAATTGGGATCCTGCTGCAGCCCAGGAGTTGAGGACACAGAGCTATCCCATGCAAAATGAACCCTGGGTCAGTGTCAGAGCGGAAGTGGCAATGTAATAGTCACCATAAAGCTACAGTTTCAGATAAAGTGCCAAGGATCCAATCCATAAGATAGCATGAAGGCGAATGCACTCGCCAAGAGAGGCAACAAAACAAATAAAAGGGAGAGAGAAAAACATGTGAGGGGACAGGAAAGAAGGAAGGAAAGTAATGCCAAACTCATCTACTAGAGCTTTGGGAGATCATAGCTCCCGGGGGTACACCAGGAATGAGGGAGATATTACAAAGGGTCGCCCAAGGTTCCCATATGTCCCTGAATTGCTCAGTTTTGTCATTGAGTTTAGCAACAATTTGTTCTTGTACCATGACCCATGTAACCTTTCTTTTAAACATCCGAAAAGAGATGATATGTGTCTTCCAGGCCTTGGCGATAGTCATTTTAGCACCTAAGAATAAGAACAATGACAACATCTGGGAGGTTTTGGATAGCTTCGGGATCTGAAAATTAAATAGTGCCCACCGAGGGTGTGGTACAACAGTAGTGCCCGTCAGTGAGCTAATAGTGCGGAAAACTTTGTGCCAAAATGATCGTATGCGGGGACAAGTCCACCAAATATGGATCATTGAGCCCTCCAATCCGCAACCTCGGAAACATACCGGTGATGTGCCTGGGAATAGAGTCGCTAGCCTGGAAGGGACATAGTACCATCGTGTTAGAACTTTTAGACCTGCTTCGATAAGGGAGATGTTAAAAATACCTTTAAATGCTCTCGTCGAGGCGCGATACCACGTCGTAGTATCCCGAGACTCGTCCATGTCGTGCTCCCAGGCTCGGGCATAAGAGGGTTTGGACTGTTTAGTCATAAGTGCCGTATAAATCAGCGAGATGCCTCCCTTCTGATCCTCCGTAGTGATACACCAGTTCTCAAAAGGAGTAATATCGGGGCGTAGGGGTTTGGTGTTCTTGATGGAGTGTATAAATTGGGAGATTTGTGCATGTCTAAAAAGTTCTGAGTCAGGTAAATCCAATTTCTTCTTATAGTGTGTCAGTGAGAGGGGTCCTGCAGGGGAAAAAAAGTGTCCGATACCATATAGGCCTTTGTCGGTCCAGCATTTAAATGCTTCAATGTTCATCCCAGGGGGAAAGTCAGGATTGTGAAATATGTCTGTTAGGGGTCGCAGTGGAGAAATTAGGGAGCTAAGGGAGAAAAGTTTGGAGCTAAGTGCTATAGAGTGAGAGAGAGTGGGTGCCATTATTGCCGGTCTGTCTTTCGGCGCGCAGCCTAAAAGGAAATCTATCATGTTCAATGGGACAGAATGTCGTTCCATAGCAAGCCAATCTGGCTTGTTATGACAGGAGTAAGCTAAGGATATTTGTGCTAGTCTAGCCGCCTGATAATATCCCCACAGGTTGGGTAGTCCCAATCCCCCCTGTGTCTTTAATCTATAGAGCGTAATAGAAGGACACCTGTAACCTTTATTACCCCAAATAAAACGTAATATGTCTGACTGCATTTTTGTAAGAAAGCATTTGGGTATCGGGATTGATAGTGAGCGGAAAAGATACAGGAGCTTTGGTAGCAGTGTCATTTTGACCGCATGAATTCTGCCCAGCCAGGATAGAGTACATCTAGACCACCTCTCCATATCTTGTTTACATTTCTGTACCATGGGGGGATAATTTGCTTGGAATAGACCATCAATATTTGAGGTAAGCTTGATACCCAAATATGGAATCTGGTGAGGTGCCCAAGCAAAAGAGAAATTGTCCCTGAGCTCTTTGAGAAGATCCGGAGGGAGAGTTATGTTCAAGGCCAGTGATTTATTCATGTTAACCCGAAGACCTGAGATCCCACTGAATTCACGAAGAGTCCGAAGGGTCACTGGTATTGAAGTCAGGGGGGAAGTGACAAAGAGGAGAAGGTCGTCTGCATGTAGTGCACATTTGTGCTCTAGGGGGCCAAAATTAACCCCTTTAACATCGGGGTTTGTTCTCAGTGCAATGGCTAAAGTTTCTATTGCTATCACGAATAGAGGGCACCCCTGTCTGGTCCCCCTGCCTATAGGGAAGGACTCTGAATATCTGCCCAATAGGCGCACCTGCGCCGTAGGAGCAGAATAAAGGGAATCAATAAGATTAAGAAAATATTTGCCACATCCCCAGTGCCTTAGAATTTCAGACAGGTATGCCCAATCTATTGAATCGAACGCCTTGTGCAAGTCAATTGAAAGTATAAAACCCTTTTGTGCGGGACCCCCATCCCATTGAGAATTGAGCAGCGATATAATGTCAATCTGGTCTGGGCCTTGTCTCCCATGGATGAAGCCTACCCGATCCTTGTGAACATATGACGAAATAAAGCTGGAGAGTCTGTTGGCCAGAATCTTAGTCATTATTTTGATATCATTGTTAATAAGAGATATAGGGCGGTAATTGCCCACCTCACTAGTAACCTTATCTGGTTTCGGTATGACTGAAATGTAAGCCGAGTTCAAGTCCGGATTCAGAGTGGCTCCATCCCTGAGAGAGTTGAACAGTCTGGCTAAATGGGGTACTAGGCAGTGTCCAAATTTCTTATAATATCCCGTTGGGAGGCCATCCGGACCCGGTGAGGAGCCCAGCTTAAGGCGTTTAATAGTGTCCAGGACTTCCTCGTGGGTGAACGGGCTCTCCAGGAGTTCAGCATGATCTTTTTCTAGGGAGGGCAAAGGGAGGTTATTGAGGAAATTATCCCTCAGAGCAGTGGAAGTACTGGGACTACATTTGTAAAGATCTGCGTAAAAGTGTTTAAAGGTGTCCATTATCTTGCTTGGATTCTGTGATAGTTCCCCGGAGATCACTTTTAGTTTGGGGAAGGCCTGCGTGCGTTGTTTAGGGGAAAGTTTAGCCGCCAGTCTGGATCCTATCCTATCCTTCTGCGCGTAAAATTTGGCCCCAGTCCATTTAAGGTGTTGGGCAGCCGAAGTAGTCAATGACATGTTTAGGTGGGCCCGAGCCGTATCTAATTTTGCTAGCGAGTTAGCATTGGGGTTACGTTTGTGCTCCTTAGATAATCTACCGAATTCCTCCGTAAGTTTCACTGTGTCAGCCCTATGTTCTGCCCTGAGTTTAGAGGATAATTGAATCAGTTTACCCCTGATAACAGTTTTGTGAGCTGCCCAGATGGTAGCAGGAGATATCCGTCTGTCGAGTTTAAAGAAAAGTATTCTTGTATAGCATTTTCCAGTAACGTACATTGTATAGGGTCGTTCAATAGTGTTTCCCGTAGACGCCAGCGCGGACGGCTGTCAGTTCCCGCTGGTTTACATGTCAATAGGGATACAACGGAGTGGTCCGAAAAAGACGTGTCAATGATCTTGGAGTACTTAATGAGAGGGAGTGTAGTGGCATGGGTGAAGATGTGGTCTATCCTGGCAAAGGAGTTGTGGGGAACTGAGAAATGTGTGTAGTCTCTAACATGTGGGTTGGCCTCCCTCCAGATATCGATCAGGTCCGCCTCATTGAGCATTTTTTTTTTAACATAAAAGGTTTATTGAAGATTGAACATAGTACAAATGGTTCAACAAGAGTACATTATCGAGATGTAATACATGCATTGCAATTGTGTGGTTTTGCTAATTACATCGTATGATAACATTAGATCACATAACAAAATTTAAACTATCGTATCTTGCTAAAGCAGACTAAGTAGAGCCCAATTAATATAGCTTGGGAGCTGTAGCCGCTTCCCAACAATCATTGGGAGAATGTACTCAGGGGATAGAAGAAATTTAGGAAAAAGTCAGAATACAAAAGAGAGGGGATGTAGGGAATAGAAGAAGAAGAGCAAAAGGCTATCCTATACCTATTGTTGCGTAAGGTTTCAGTGTTCACGTTCAGAGTCAGATCATCACTCTAGCTGTGTCATACAGAGCTAACAGAGCTACGGAAGGTAGGTTATTTTCCATCTGTGGGTCATGCAATGTTTCTATGGGTGTCTGGTCAAACATTTTTACACAGTTAATGTTGTGTACTCTTGGGTGAGTCTGTAGCTGAACCAGGGAGATCAGGTCTTGAGGTAACGCTCAGCCATTTCCTCAGCTTGTGCTTTAGTGTCCTCCATTTCACATATGTGAGAGATTTTGTGTAGCCATTCCTTCACCGTTGGAACTGATGTAGTTTTCCAATGGAGTGGAATGATTGAATTAGCTGCTATCAGGAGGTGTTTAGATTTTTGTATTTCCGCATGGAGAAATTAGATATGTGTAGAAGGCAGTTTGCTGCATTCAGGACAAGCCTGGTCTCCGTGATTCGGTATATCAAATCTGTCACTGTCTTCCAAAAGGGTGTCAATTTCTCACATTGCCACCAAATATGGAAAAGAGTGCCCTTTCCCTTGCCGCATCTCCAACAGATATCGCTAGACTGCGGAAACCACTTGTGTACCTTTACTAGAGTTGCATACCAATGAGTGAGAATCTTGTAGGCCGTCTCTTGTGCCCTCGTACTGATGGAGCATTTATGGGCCATTATGCAAGCTCTCTCCCATTGCGTATCTGTGATATCCATGTTTAGGGCATCCGACAATCTCTCTCTGAACCTGTCTCTCTGTGCACTTCCATATGCTGTAGCCACTCATAGGCCGTTGAGGTAGTTTTGGGCACCTGCTCTCCTTTTAGGCACACCGACTCCATGACCGTGAGGTCTCTGGTGAATTGTTCCTTCCTCGTGTTTTTGCTAATATACGTGCGTATCTGGAAGTATGTCCATAGAGGTAAAGAGGGCATATTGTTATCTAACTTAAGGTCCGCGAGGTCCTTAATAGCCCCTCCCCTAAAGCACTGTAGGGCAAGGAGTGGTGAGTTTTTATCACCTAGTTGGAGTTGTCTGTTTCCTATACCCGGTGGGAAGTCAGGATTGTTTAATAAAGGGGTCAAGTGGCCCATGGAGGAGAAGGACTTATTTTGTTTAGCCAGAAGATGGAAGATACCTAGGGTGGTTCCTATGAGTGGGTGTTTCTTCAATCCTATTGGGTATTAATTTGGCATGATCCAAGGTGAGTATTTCAAGGGGATCAGGCTTAATTCATTTTCAAGGGGTACCCAATTCTTCAGATCCGCATGACAGTGCCAGTCCAGTATTCTCGCAATGTGTGTGGCATGGTAGTATGTTTTGTAGTCTGGGACACCCATGCCTCCCTGAGTCTTGGTTCTCGTGAGAAGTGAGAATTTGATACGAGGTGTTTTGTGGGCCCATATAAATCTCATTTGGGTAGCCTGGAGAGACCAAAGGAAACTTTGAGGAATTTTAATTGGCAGTGTGCGCAGTAGATACAACACTTTTGGTAAGACCACCATTTTACAAATGGCTGCTCTGCCGAACCAAGATAAGAGTTTGGTATGCCAACGGCTTAGGTCATCTTCTATTGATTTGAGAAGTGGTGTAAAGTTGTGTGCGGAGATATCAATCAGCTTGAGAGTCAGCCAGACTCCTAGATACCTGACCGCTCTGGTAACCCACTTAAAGGGACTGTTGTCCATGGTGGCCTTAAGTGTGGTCTCTGGGAGCGTCATATTCAGCGCTTCCGACTTGGTATAGTTTATCTTGAGGTTGGACACATAGCTATAGGAGTTGAACTCTTTCATGAGGGAAGGGATCGAGATGTGAGGGTCTGTTAGGAAAAAAGCTAAATCATCTGCATAGACTGCTATCTTGTATTCCCTCCCTGCCACCTGGTATCCCTTGCCTAGTCCCATTTTTTATGTCTACTTTGTTTGACAGGGTTCTGTTAATTTTAAGTCTAGCAGAAGGGTTCTGGTACAGGGAGGAAATCCAGTTGAGCATCCCTGGTCCCAATCCTATGTGTCTGCAAGTTTCAAACATGTAGTCCCAGGCTACACGATCGAAGGCCTTCTCAGCGTCGGTGGACAGGAGGAGACCCTCGATCTTTCGCTCATGGGCTACATGAATTCGATTAAGAGCTTTTGTGACATTATCTCTAGCCTCTCTTCCCAGCATTAAGCCTGCCTGGTTCGGTCCAATCAGTTTGTGCAGTAGGGGTTTCAATCTTGTGGAAATAATTTTTGCCATGAGTTTTACGTCCAGGTTCAGTAACGAAATTGGTCTATAACTGGAGCATTGTGTCGGGTCCTTGTCCGGTTTAGGTATCACAGCAATGTTAGCTGATAGGAAATCGGGGGAAACTGGTCGACCATCTGCAAGAGAGTTTAAGGCTTTTTGCAGATGAGGGGTCAGTATGTCTGCAAAAGTCTTGTAGTAAATGGCAGTATATCCATCTGGTCCGGGGCTCTTGTTGGTTTTTAATTATTTTATGGCCAGCTTAATCTCTGACTGATCTATGGGTTTGTCTAGGTCAGAAGAGTCCTCTGCCTGTAGCGATGGCAAGTCAGAGTCTTTAAGGAAGTCCCTAAGTATCTGGTGTCTATGTCCTTTGAGGTCGGGAGGTTTATGCGATGGGGGTAGGTTGTATAGGTTATTATAGTAATCCTGAAAATGTTGGGCTATTTTGTCTGTTGTCCTGTCCATATTACCGCCCCTGTCTCGAATGCCTAGGATTGTGTTATTAGTTGATAAGTCTTTTAATGCTCTCGCAAGCATGTGGCCAGCTTTGTCTCCTTGTTCATAGTATACTTTTTTCTTAAAGAAAAGGATGCGTTTGGTTTTGAATTCCAGTATTTGTCTGAGCGCTTTCCTTGACTCAAGGAGTTCTGTGGCTGAGTGAACAGACAAGGACTGTTTGTGGAGAGCTTCTAGAGCCCTGATTTTTTGTGATAGTGTTTGGATTTCAGCCTCCCTTTCTCTCTTCCTTCGGGCTCCCATACTCATCAGTATTCCTCTTATGTTGCACTTGTGGGCTTCCCATATAGTCAGTGGTGTTGTGTCAGGTGTAGTGTTTGTTTAGTGTTTAGAACAAAAAATTCCTTTAGGGCCGTGTGTATTTGTGGAAGTAAGGTTGGGTCCGTCAACAAGGAGGAGTTTAGTCTCCATTGTGAGGAACCTCTGTTATTTGTAATTAGATCAATGTCTATTGAGATAGGAGCATGATCTGAGATTGATTGAATCCCTATGCTGGCCTCTAGTACTGAGTGAAGGTCTCTTTGTGTAATAAATAGGTAGTCAATCCTGGAGTGGCGGTCATGCGGAGCCCAAAAAAAGGAAAAGTCCTTGTCGTTGGGATGTAGGTATCGCCAAGTGTCTACCAATTCTAATGAGTGCAAGAGTTTTTTGATTTGTTTTAAGATTCGGAATGTAATGTATGTCTTTCCTGAGGATGTGTCTAATAGTGGGTCTAGGGGGATGTTGAAATCTCCACCCAGGATTAGACACCCAGCACTAAAGCCCATCAAGTCTTTCACTAGTTTTCTGCAAAATGTTAAGTGCCCGGAGTTTGGGAAGTACACATTGGCTAGTGTTGTGGGTACACCCGCGAGTGACCCTCTGAGAAAAATGTATCTCCCTCACGTGTCGATCATTTTGTCAGTGACTTCGAAGGAGGCATCCTTACTGAGTAGGATGGATACCCCCTTGGATTTGGAAGTGTCATTCGTACAGTGGTGTGCGTCGGTAAAATAGGAGTCGGTGAGCCTGGGAACATGGTGCGTCTTGAAATGAGTCTCTTGTAAGAAAATAATCTTAGGCTTACCCTTCTTAAGTTCACGGAGCAGGGTGGAACGTTTCTCAGGAATGTTCAGTCCCTGTACATTGTGAGACACCAGTTTCGGCGTTCTGCCTAATGCTGAGTAGGCCATTGGTCAAGTTCAGAGAGAGATGGTAACGTGCACCTGTAATCACAACTTGGTATAGATATGAGAAATCTATGCAGATTAAGGGTCTAAATCTGGTATGCCACTGAGGACAGCAATAAGGATAGACTAATGAAATTCAGTGAGAGATTGAGGAAAGAAATAGAAGAATATAGGAAAAGAAGATTCGGTGTGTGTGGCCCACCTAAACAGTTGTGCTGTTCAGGTGAGCCTGTCAAGTACGCCTCAGTGAGGACAATATTCCTCTAATGAGTATGTGGGTACTTACGGGGAAACCTGGGAGACACGTGTTCAGAGATGGAACTATGAAAAACCAATAACAAATGAACAGTAGGTTCTTAATACGAATGGAGGGGTCAGACCTGGGCCCTCTGTAATCTTATAAGTAGTGCTAAAAGATTTTTTTTTTTTTTTAACTTTTCTGCCTTTTATCAACACAATAAAAATAAAAAAAATAAAAAAAGGGAGAAGACCATATAAACTGAACTGCTGGGCATGTCATTCTCTACACCGGGGGCACAATAATAGGTTACAGGTGGGCATGTGAGAAATTGGGAAAAAATAAATAAAAATAGAAACAAGGATGAGCTCTTCGTCTGTATGCAAGGTGTCCAACATTGGTATACCCAGGTCAGACAGTGCCTAAAATCCTTGTTAGGGGGGAAGCTCTCATTAGTTGAGCCCTTCTTGAGGAGTTCGCCTTGGATGGTGGAATAGTGAGTCATGTCCCTGGGTTTTGTGGAAACTCATCCAGTATCTGTGTGGCCCATGTGAGCTGACCGGTTAAAGTATCCGTGCTAGTAATGGGTCATCCGTGACGAGTCAACCGGGGCACATTGGCTCTATCGTTGTGGAAAGGATGGTCTTGTGGGCAAAGGCCAGTATCAAAACGGGTATGGGGTAAGATAGGGTGGAAAACATAAGTCAGTGGGTAGTACCTTTAATATGGCGGATTGTCTGGGTGAGTAGGCCGAGGTATAGGCTGTGTGCAGGAATTTGGCTCATCATCTGACGTCTCGTGCCCTGTTGTGCCTACTCATTGAGCATTTTAGCAATTTTAACACTCTGCTTAGTAGGGCGTTTGGGTTTGGACTTTCCGTCAGCCAACTTGTCCAAAGAGAAGTCGAAGGCCATATTCGTGTCCCCACCCAGGAAAACCGTCCCCTTAAGATGCGTATGTAGTTTAGTGAGCAGGGATTCTAATTAGGATTTTTGACCCTTATTTGGCGCATAATAGGACACAAAGGTATAGAGTTCCCCATCTATAAAGACGGAGACTAAAATATAGCGTCCCTGGGGATCGACTATAGTGTCCGTGTGGGAGAGGTTTACGTGTTTAGCAAAACAAATCGCAACCCCTTTAGTTTTGTTCTCAGCCGATGCTAAAAAAAATTGTGAAAAGCGTTGATGCAAAAAAGTGGGTCTAAATGTAGAGGGGAAGTGTGTCTCCTGAAGCAGGAGGACGTCAGCATGCAATGAGTGATAAAATTGGAAGATTTTCCTACGCTTGATCGGGGAGTTGAGACCTTGCGTGTTGTGAGAGATAATTTTCAGGGTAGTTGACAAGGTAGGTGTATCAGGCATAGATCAGAAGGGATTGGACTATACAAACAATTCGTGACTTACCCTGCCAGCGTAGGAGAGGAGACCGAGTATAGCCCCCGGAGCATATAAAGAAGTACCTGGAACCTGGGAGCGACGACTGGAGGAGACTGTGAGATCCACGAACTCCGCCTAAGGCACCCGGGAAAAGGGAGAGAAAAGAGATAAAAGGGAAAAGGAGAGAAGTAAGAAAAACAATAAAATTAGTAACAAGCTGATGTGACATTACAACATTAGACTCAAAGCAAAATAAAACAGAGGGGTCCCCCGACCCTTCCCAACCCCAGGTCGGTTTGGATTCTCCAAACCCACTCTAAACCCTGCGGTACCGGATTTTCCTAGCAAGGAAAATCCGGAGGAGGATTCAAGTATGCCAAATGGGCTCCTGATCCAATTGAGGCGCACTGGGTCCACCACAGCCCTCCCACCTCAACTCAGTAGTGTCTGAGGGGTCCAAGAAGTCCCTTTATGAACAATTGCCAGAGCGCTCCCAGGGGGAGTGAGCCCCATCACCACCTATAAAAATACCTCATGTGTCAGAGTCACACCCTGCGACCCGCCTTGGTCTGGCCCGTCCCACAGCCTCCCCACAGGTGGAGGAGCCCGTGAGAGAGCCAGACTCCAAAGAATAAAAATAGATATAAAAAAAAGTAAAAAAGGAATTACTAGAACATACAGTTAGCTCCTATATCCCGGTGAATCCCCCAGAGCGACCCCGAGTGTACCTGAACCCGGGTAGATTGAAGTGTATACAAAGAAATGCAAAAAAATTGGTAAAACATAGATACAACCTAGAACTAGAAAAATGCCCTATGACCAGGCAGGCTACTGCATAAGTAATAAAAAAAAAAAAAAAACACCCTTGTATCAATGGAAAGTCTAATGGCAGAAAATTCTAGTAACTGAGAATCACCTAGGCCCCAGAGACCGAGGCCATGTACTGCCAAAAAAAGCATAACATGCCCTCAGTGGAGAGGGGACCAGGTCAAAGTGCATAACACTTGGAACCAGGCAGCGCTCTGAAAATTAAAAAAAATAAGAATAAAAAAAAAAAAAAGTCAGTATGCGTCGGAGCTGAACCGCGAACATTTAAAAAAAAAAAAAGAAACTCCAAAAGGCAGTGTGTACTGCAGGGGAAGGTGGACCCCCCAAACCCTCCCTCTACAAGGAAGAGGGGAAGAAGAGAGAGTCCTAACCAGTCCTTCGCCCCAAGTAATGCCCCAAAACTGGGGGGAAAGTTCAGTGAAGAACACATGGAGGAGGAAGGAGATTGCTCAAGGCGGTACGTTTTCCTTGGTGCCTTTGGGACCTTGCTTCATCCAGGAACTTTGCAAAGGGCTCGCTGGCAGGGGTCTCTTAGATGAGGAAGGGGGTCCTCTGACGGGCGGAGCAGGTGAAGGTTCCAGCTGAATCAAGCCAAGATGAGTGAGAAGACGCTCGCCTTCTTGGAAAGAGGAAAAAGCAGAAACTTTTGTTTTTGTAGGAAAAGTTCAGGCGAAGCGGGAAAGACCATCTGTATGCTATTTCTTTATCTAGTAACACCTGCAGCAACGGTTTTAAAGATCGCCTCTTTTGTACCTTGTAAGGCAAAAGGTCAGCGAAGATCTGAATCTTGTGCCCGAGTAAAGTGAGATTATCTGAGTATCGTACTTTCCTCATAACTTCTTCTTTGACTGAGTAATGATGTGGTTTGACAATATTATCTCGGGGCAGTCCGTCAGAGCGGGGGGCCTGCAGCGCTCTGTGTGCTCTGTCAAGCTCCAAACGGTGGTCAGGGATGTCAGGGATAAGGCCTTTATTCAAAGATTTAACTGCTTTATGCACGTCCTTTTCAGATTCCGGGAGCCCCCTTAACCGAAAGTTATATCGTCTCGACCTATTCTCGAGGTTGTCGATTTTGGCGAATGCCGTTTCCAATTGATCTTGTACTTCTTGCAGTCTGGCAGAGTTCTGGTTAATCTGAGCCACTGCTTGGTCAGACTTCTGTTCTATGGTGTCTATGCTCAGCCCTATTTGCTGCAGGTCAGCATGTAAAGATGCATGTATAGATGTAGTGATTTGAGCAGCGTTTAGGGCCAGACTTTTAGATAACATTTGGGAAAAAGCTGCCATCATAGATGGGAAGTCAGTGGGGGTAGGTATGTCCTCCTGTGCTTCACTGACTGTGAGCAACATGCCTGTGTGAGGATCTATCAGTGGGGTTGTGGGGTAGCCTGGGCATAATCCCCCTAGTAGGGATTCTGTAGAGGAGGGAGAACTGACTGCCTGCAGGGGGGGAAGTCAGTACCTGAATACAGATGCCCGTCCTGGTCCTGGTCAGCAATGGATTGCACAATTTCCTCAGAGGCCTGCGGGCCTCGTGTGGCCGACGCCATCTTGGTATAACTGAGGGGGCCGGGAACGGCCATCATCTGACTCACTGGAGCCCTCCTGGGCAGCGGTATAGCAAGTGCTGGGTTCCTGTGGTGTCCCCCTATACGGATGGCACAAAGAGCTTGGTGTTTGAGCTCTCTGATAGCTCCGGTGAGCAGCGGCAGGCTGTGGTGGAGCGGGGCTTCAGACGCCGGCGGCCATCTTGGATTATCTGAGGGGGCCGGGAACGGCCGGTATCTGGCCCGACGGAGCCCTCCTGGGCTGCGGTAAGTATAGCGCTGGGTTCCTGGGGTGTTCCCCTGTATGGATGGCTCAAAAGGTGAGGAATTTGAGCCCTCTGTTAGCTCCGGTGGGCAGCGGCGGGCTGTGGTGGAGCGGAGCTTCAGATGATGGCGGCCATCTTGGAAGCACCGCGCATGTGCTCCTCTAAAATTCCTTTATTTAAGTCTTCTTTCATCTTCTTTCTTCTGGTCTTCTTCCTTTCTTCATCCTTCGGTTTCTTCATCTTCTTCATCTTCTTCTTCCTCCATCTTCTTCTTCCTCCATCTTCTTCTTCCTCCGATCCGCTTCTTCTTGCTCCGGTGTTCTCGCCCGGCATCTTCCTCCACTGCGTCTCTTCTTTGTTCTCGGGCCGCTCCGCGCAATGGGAGGCTCCCGCTGTGTGACGCTTCTCTTCTTCTGACAGGTCTTATATAACGGAGGGCGGGGCCACCTGGTGAGCCCGCCCCCCCTCTGACGCACGGGGACTTGACGGGGACTTCCCTATGGCTTTCCTCATGACATCAGAGGGGGGCGGGGGCCAACAAGCTCACATCCAACATTTCCCATCGGAAAATCTGACTGTGTGTACGCGGCATAAGAGTACACACGGTCGGACATTCCGACGACAAAATCCGTCAGATTTTTTCCGACTGATTTTGGCCCAAACTTGTCTTGCATACACACGGTCGCACAAAGTTGTCGAAAAACGAGGTGACGTATAACACGTACGTCGGGATTATAAATGGGCCAGTAGCCAATAGCTTTCATCTCTTAATTTATTCTGAGCATGTGTGGCACTTTGTCCGTCGGAATTGTCTACACACGATCGGAATTTAAACGATCATATTTTGTTAGATCCTGCTCTCAAACTTTGTGTGTAGGAAATTCTGACGGAAAAAGTCCGCTGGAGCCCACATACGATCAGATTTTCCGACAACACGATCCAATCGCACATTTTCTGTCGGAAATTCTGACCATGTGTACAGGGCATAACTGTGAGGAGTTACAGGTGCAGGCACCACCAACACCCAAGGCCCAATTTTTCTGCACAAGTGTGAAATTTTTAAGAGCAGAATCCAGTCCTGTGTTTGCTAAGGATAACTTGAAGGGTTATGGTGTGAAGGCACCATCAACACTCAATGGCCAATTTCTATGCACCTGTTACTTCTATCCAAAGTCTGCAAAAGAGACACCCGACTTTATGTAAACAAAACGTTAATCTTGGCTTGAATGAACTATAATTTGGCTTCTTCACATAAGATTTTCTCACTGTGGTGCCACACTTTGTTATCTCCATCCAAAGTCTGCCAAAGAGACACCAGAATTTATCCAAAATATCTCTAATCTTGTTCCGAGTGCACTAAAATGTGGCCTCATCATACAGACTGTCTCCCCAAGCCATTGTTTACAAAATAAGGAAAGCTTGCAGGTAAAATCTTTTTAAATGTAATTTATTTTTCTTTATATATGTCAGTTTTGAGGCAGCAGGTTCTATACATGGTACAGATGCCCCACTTCACGGGCAGACTAAGGGGACCCCCCAGTCACTATATTTAAAGGAATTTTTAATTTTTATTGTTTCACTTTAAGCATCATTAAAATCACTGCTCCTTTAAAAGCGATCTTTAAAAAACATGTTTGCTTTGATACATGTCCCCCAGGGCAGTACCCAATCCCCCATACCCTTTTTATAGCCAATAACTTGCATATAAGCCTTCAAAATTAGCACTTTAGATTTTTCAAGTTTGGGTCCCATAGACTTTAATAGGGTTTGGAGTTTGAGTCCGAACTTCTGCGATGTTCAAGAGTTCTGGCGCAAACCAAACTGGAGGTGTTCGGCCCAACTCTATCTAAAATATTGATTTGAGAACCCTATATGAGTTCTTTAGAAAGCAATAGAAAGGTAAACCTGCTTCAGCTTGAATCACTTGGCCATTGGTATTTCTAGAGGAGGGCCCAATTTGAAGCATTTACCCATTCCTAATGTGCACATGCTGCTATTATAATAAGGAACCCACATAACTGGGATTTTTTAACCATAAAGATACAGAATGTAGACCTGCTGTCAATATCTTTATACAGGGCCTCCTTTTTTACAATAAAAACAACCGCTAAGAAAATTAAATACAGAAGCTTGGTATTAATAATAATCATCTGGCCTGCAAAAACGAATTGGTATATTGCATTGTTGGAATAAAATGTGGAAAATTGGTGATAGAGAAGACAATAAGCTATTAGCTTAGCTTTGTTAAAATATATGTCCAAGTTTGAGAATTTAGAACGACATGGTTTAAGCTTTAGGTCTAGCATGGCACTATTCACCATAAGCACTTAAAGGGCTGTTAAGCAAGAAGGGCTTGCATTTTTACAATATCTAGCTGGCTGTAAACACATGAGCAAACCCTAGATGTGTGATATAAGAGGTGTAAAGAAAAAGCAGGAGCAGCCTTGTCACCCTAGGTTAGGACTACAGAACACCTTCCTCACTTCTGCAGAAAGAACTGGTAACATGCAGAGGACACAGGAAGGGGAAGCCTCTTGTGATTGGAAAGAACAGTCATGAAAAGTTACCCTGGCAGAGGAACAGGTGATGTCAGGGCTGGGGAGGGGTTGCTTTGGCATCATGCTACAACTCTAGCCCTTGACATTCCTGGAATTAGTGAAGGAGCTGCAGCTGGTGATCATATTCACAACAAACCATAAGTACAAATTTGAATAGAGGCTTCCAGAACTATTGCAATGCAAGAAGATTTATATACTGTATCATGTTACATTTATTATGCCTGAGGTGGTGACACGTTAAATCGAAACCCCAGGCAGATATAAAAGACACAAATTAATGCAGCTCTGTAGCCATTAATACATTTTTTTTTAATGTATTTTTTTTTACAGCAGGCCAAGTACTTTAAAATTGACTTGGTATTGACTTGGTATCAGCAAAGCTCAGGCTGGGAGAGGGGCTTGTGGCTCAATGGAACATGTTGGAGAAGTGAGCTGAGTGATAGAGAAATGGGCTTATTAGCCTATTGCTTCTTGCTTAAAGACAAACAAATCATCTGCCCTACCTGATAGGACTGTGCTGTGTGCCATGTGTAAATCTCAGGAGCAGGGTGGCTATGTTCCTACATACAATGGGACCATGGAGAATGAATGCAACCAACCTCTCACATGAAGTAAAATCACAGAACCAAAAAGAAGTTGAAGTGTTGAAGGGGGCCAGGAGCATTGAAACATAATTTTTTTGAATCAAGAATATATACAGTACTTGCCTTTCTTAAACCAGAGTACAGTGTCACTTTAAGCTTGCCCACATAACACTAAAATAATAATAATAGAATTATACTGACCCAGAAGTTTACTCTTATTATTACTTATTATGTTCATGTTTCTAAAATTAACAAATACTTTTAGACTGACCTTAAAAAAAATTCACAATAATAATGTGACCATATTAAACGAGTGTATATTCTTGTTTAAAATATCATTAATCATTATACTTCAGGTTTCTTAATTTGATATTGAGGAGATTGTCAAGATGACTTATATGGCAATTATCATTATATACTGAATGTTGTAGATTTCTTACACAATAAAAATGTATATCCTTGAATGCTATCAATAAAAATACAAAGCAAGTGTCATTCACTATAATTGAGTTTATAACATTTATTTTTTTTTTTTTAAAAAGGCTGTTTTTATAATTCTGTAAAAAGTTAAATCTACCACTGGCATTGCAGAAGATCATTCTCCCAATTTCATAGACATAAACTGGAAATATTGTGTCTGCAGATTAAGATAAGAATGGCAGTTTTACATTTCTAAAAGATGAGACATTTAAAATTATATAAAAAAAAATAAAAATCACAGAATAATAGACTAGCACAGGGGTCTCCAAACCCCGGCCCGCGGGCCACATCAGGCCCGCTTGGATGTTTTATCCGGCCCGCAGCTCATTCTGAGACTGCCTGCTTCAATTCCCTGTGCACTTTAGGTAGCGGGACAGAGCAGAAGGCAGGCAGGGCGATGTAAAGCGAATCCAATGAGGCAGAGGTAGGCAGGGCGGTTGGGCAGATTCCCATGCTCACAGGGAGGAGGCAGGGCCTGTCGGGCAGCATGGATGTGGGCTGGCTGTGCGTGCTGAAGTCAGGCTGGGGGAGTGGCGGCAGAGGAGGACGTTGGGCTGGGGGAGTGGCGGCAGAGGAGGAGGTTGGGCTGGGGGAGTGGCGTCTGAGGACGAGGTTGGGCTGGGGGAGTGGCGGCAGAGGACGAGGTTGGGCTGGGGGAGTGGCGGCAGAGAAGGAGGTTGGGCTGGGGGAGTGGTGGCAGAGGACAGGGTTGGGCTGGGGGAGTGGCGACAGAGGACGAGGTTGGGCTGGGGGAGTGGCGGCAGAGGACGAGGTTGGAGTGGAGAAGTCTCCCGCTCTGTGCAGCTGCCACCACCAGATTTGTATGGAAGTACTGTGTCTGCTCCAGTGACAGCTAACCCACCCTGGTGTGCTGCAGATTCCTCCACTGACATCATCTGGAGGAGGAGCCACAGGACTAGGAGGAACTGTCTGCAGGACTGCAAAACCCAAAGGTGTGTAAAGGTGGAGGGGTGTGTTAGGGGAGAGGTATGAGGAGGGGGGTGTGATCAGACTTGGGAGATATGGGGGTGGGATCAGACTGGGGGTATCTGGGGTGGTGGTGATCAGGCTGGGGGTGGTGTTTTCAGATTGGGGGGTTATATGGGGATGTAATCAGGGTGGGGGGCACAGAAGTGTGGAAAGACTCTGACGGGAACACAGACGTGAGGAAAGGCTCTGACAGGGACACAGAAGTGCGGAAAGGCTCTGACGGGGACACAGACATGCGTAAAGGCTCTGACAAGGACACAGAAGTGTTGAAAGGCTCTGATGGGGACACAGACGTGCGGAAAGGCTCTGACAAGATTATTTACATTTTTATTCATTTAACTATAAATACATTTTTTCGGCCCGCGAATATTTATAAAATCTACAATGTGGCCCTCGGGCTAAAAAGTTTGGAGACCCCTGGACTAGCACATTTGAAATGCAGACTACTATCTAACTGTCACAGTGTCCATCAATGCCCAGGCCCAAGCTGACACTAGTCAGTATACCTTTCAGCACTTAGCAGGAACTGCCTTACCTCTGAAGAGCTGCTGCAGCTATGAGCTAGTGGGAAAATGCAATAAAGGAGGATTGTGTGCTACTTCCCCGTCCCCAATGGGGCATGAAAATTACTATTCAATGGGGAGAACTTATACTAAGTGTAAGAATGGCCCAGTAAAATATATATTTATAGGAAATATATGTACTTAATACATTTTTATGAGATTAATATAATATGTGGGGATACAAAGTGAGATGACTATGAATGTAGCTGATCTAAAATGTGTTTGTATATGATTCAGGACAAGATTCCCTCCTGTTTCTTAAAAGAACTAGTCTTCATTAGTATACATACATTAATATGTCAAAGCCAAATGTTAGGCATGGTAATTAAGTTTGCCTCCATTTTTGTTGAGAAAAAAACATTCCCCTCTGGGTGATCAATGTACATTGCAGGGATTTTAATAAACTTTGTTGCAGATTACTACCTTTTGTTATTCTGAAGGAACAGCTATTTGTTTGTATTGATTTTATAATTATCTATCAGCTGCTGTGCCTGCAAAGTTCTAATGAGGAAAGTGACAGGGACTGTATCCCTTTAAACATGATTTCCCTTTGGGAGTATAACATCAAAAAATACTGTTTTGATGCAGGGGATAGCATCAAAAAAAATCTGAAGTGTATCTTAGTACAGACTTCTGGGAAAATCAGTAAGCCAACCACACAAGCAGGAAATTATTTACAGTATATGGAGAGCATTCTATACACCATCTGTGTACAGAACACCTACAGGTTGCTATATTGCATTGCATTTTACAGAAAATTAAAGGGCTGCAGATTGAAAATGAAAGGTCATTTTTAATACCATTTAATTACAATATTACTTGTGTAGGAATTGTATATGCTATATTATTATTATTTTTTTGTATTTACTATCTTTTTCCTATGAAAGTGGAGTTATCCATTAATGACTATATACATGCTATAGACATCAGGTCACCAGAGATCTTCATTATTAGGAGATAAGCATTGTTGCAGAGAAGACTTAAGTTCAATCTAATCGCTTTCTTGAGGAAGTGTTAGAAACCATGAAATCAGGCCGAGACAGAAGTACAGTTAAAGCACACTTGTTTAATAATAAAAGTAAAATGAAGAGACAGTCAAAACTTAGCCAAAGTTCAATAACCAAAAGGGATAGTCAGCCAAGCCAGAAGTCAGGGATCAATGTAGTGGAACAGCAAGCAAGATCTGGAGCCAGAAGGGATGTCAGCAAAGCAAGTCCCTTGTCGCAGGAGTTAGTTTCTGTGATGTAACCAAGTAGAAGGCAGAGCTCCTCTGGACTGGACGGCTTAAGTAGGCAGGGCTGACGAGCAGGATATCAGCAACAGCTGAGTAACTGTGGAGAGATAGGAGCTGGCAATTAGCCGACAGCTGAGCAGTCAGCTCAGAGAAGGAAGGGCTGAGCCCAGTCCTGACAGGAAGATATAATTGTGCCATTTGGACCACTTGGAGAGATGCCTAGAATGTAGGCAGACTGAGTACAGTGGTAATATTGGATAAGCTTATGGCTTGATTTTCAACCCAGTTTATGATGATTTGATTGAATATTGTTGCCGTGGGTTATATGCCACTTAGCATAGGTTCTGTAATATTGGTGGAATGTTTTATTGGTACTGCCATTAGTCTTTGCCTTTTATGTTTCATACCTCTAGAGCAGGGGTCTCCAAACTTTCTAAACAAAGGTCCGGGTTATTGTCCTTCAGACTTTAGGAGAGCCGGACTGTGGTCAGTGCAAGTGTAAATTTTCCCAGCATCAGTGGGAGTAAACATTGCCACATTTGGTACTAGGAGGAGAAATAGTGCCCCGTTGTTGGCAGGGGTGATAGTGGCCCATTATTGGGGACAGTGGGAGAAATAGTGCCCCATTTTTGGTGTCAAATGGCAGAATAGTGTCCCATATCAGTGGGAGTAATAGTGCCCCAGGGGCCAGATAAAGGCATGTGCCCCCGGGCCGCAGTTTGGAGACCACTGCTCTAGAGTATTGTTTTAAACAATATTTTCTTTTTTGTAACAAAGCAACACTATAATCTGTTTGACCTTTAGTTTTGCCTGTGTGTTTCATTGCTGACCTACTCCTAACAAAGGGTGAGAATTGGGAGTGAATTAATAACATTGACATTTTTTATTTATGTCCGTATTATTATTTGTTTACCAACATCCCCACCCCCTTTTTACTTACAATAGTGCTGGGAGGGTTGGACATAATCAGTAGAAAGCAACTTAAATTGTTGAATGGGGTGTTAACAGAATGATAAAGCAAAACGACTCTAGGAGGTTTTCTCGAGTCTTCTGAATTCATTCAATCCACAATGGGTCTCCTTCTTTTCTCAAAAAGCTAAATTGGTAGCACAGTAACCAAATTCTGTGATTTTAGGAGAATAAAGAGCCTAGTTCCTATGCTACAATTGATTAGCTTTTTGTTTACTGGAAACTATTATGGTGTAAAGAGAACATTGTACACGCAGTGGGTCAAAGCAATTAACCAATCAGAGTATGGAAATTACAGACTGCAGTTCATTCACCAGTTCATCAGTGGTAGAGGTTATCCTATGACTTCCAGTGAAAAAGGCACTAGTGATGTGTAGTTCCCATAAAAAGGCTGGTATTCTGAGAAGGCAAGCTAGTATTACCATTAGGGATGGCCTGAATGACCCCCTGTTCTGTTGGAACCAGAACTTTTGAACATTGCGAAAGTTCGAGAACCGAATAACAAACCATATTGAAGTCTATGGGACCCGAATGGTAAAAATCAGAAATGCCCATTTTGAAGGCTTGTGTGCAAGTAATTGGGCATACAATGGCTATGGGGGTCCGGGTACTGCCCTGGAGGACATGTATCAATGAAAAAAAGTTTGTAAAAAACATTATTTTTAAATGAGCAGTGATTTATTAATGCTTAAAGTGAAAGCATGAAAATTAAAATGTCTTTTCAATATAGTGCCTGGAGGGTCCCTTTAGTCTACCTGTAAAGTGGCACATCTGTACTATGTATAGAAGCTGCTGCAGAAATAATTGCATTTATAAAGCTGTCAAAAATTGCAATGATATGCACTGGTCAAGCAGGTGTGGAAAAATTGGTCTTTGGGTGTTGGTGGCACCTTCACACCATAACCTTATATAGGTACTCTTGATGAAAGCAAAAATTGGCCTTGCTGTCAAAAATTGCAATGATATGCAATTGTTAAACCGGTGCGGAAAAATTGGTCTTTGGGTGTCATTGGTGCCTTCACACTGTAACCCTATAGAGGTTGAGCGGTCGAACGCCCTGATAATTCGGTTGTTCAGCAAACTTGAGAACAGCCAACGTTCGGCCCAAACTCATGATCGAGCCGAACCATTTCACCCATCCCTAATTATCATTGTAAAGTCCATACACGTGCTACTCTTTGCAATGGAAAAGTAGCTTATGCTTAAAGTATCAAGTGGATATACAGTGCATTAAAAAAGTATTTAAACTCCTTGAAATTTTCCACATGTATGTTACAACCAAAATCGTAAATGTATTTTATTGGGATTTCCTGATTCAATATGTTTATTGAGAGTGTAAAGTCAGAAAGTATAATAACAATACAGACATTTTATAAAGGCCTGCAAGGCCAGTCAACAATAAGGAAACAGATATAGGTTAGGTAATTAAGAGAATGGTTCAGAAATGGAGCTTGTCTAGCTTTTCTATGACGAGTGCTCGCAAGAGATCATGGAGTTCTGGGGCATCGCTACTCCAGTGACCTTTCTCACTATGTGAAAGAATTTGTTCCAAAAATTTCTGATGCAAGGGCAGGTCCACCAGATATGGTACATAGAACCAACCTGTTTGCAGCCTTTATAACACATAGGGGTGGTGTCTGGATAGATTTTGGCTAGCCGAAGGGGAACATAGTACCATCTAGTGAGGATTTTGATGTTCACTTAAATTAGCACAATGTTCATAATACCTTTGTAGGAGCATTGAAAGAGCTGGTACCATTTTTCAGGATCCAGGTGGGTCTCCAATTTGGACTCTCAGGCAGGGGCATAGGGAAGCATATATAAGAGGCATATATAATGGAGATACCTCCCTTCTGATCCCTGATGTCAGAACACCATTGTTCATATATAGTTGGCTTGGGGGGTTCTGGTTTGTCTGCCCATATTGTGTGTAAGAAATGCGTGATTTGGGAGAGTCTGAATTTCTCGTTATTTGGCATGTCTAGTTTACTGATGCAGTGACCTAGCGAAATAGTGCCTGAAGTTGTAAAAAAGTGTCCTATTCTGAATAGTCCTTTGTTCAGCCACCATCGGAAGGCGAGGATATTCATCCCTGGCTGAAAATGCGGGTTGTGGAATAAATGTGAGAGGGGCCTTATGTTGAAGACCAGAGCAGACTTTTTGTGGAGGATGTCGTAGAGTGCTAGGGAGTGGGATAAAGTGTCTCGTGCCCTTTCTGATGTGAAAAGCTTTGGAATAGTGACCCATCAAATGAATTTGTGCGCTAGGGGTAGAATATAGTGAATGTATAATTCCTAGGAATTTAGGGCTGAAGCCCCACCTCTCCAAAATTTCAAAGCGATAGGACCACGAGACAGAGTCGAAGACATTCTGTAGATCAATTGAGATCAAAAAAACTTTTTGCGGTATCCCTCCGTCCCATTGTGATTGCAGTAAGGATATTATGTCAATGGCTCTCCTGACCTGATCAGGGCCCTGTCTCCCCAGGATGAAGCCCACCTGGTCCTTATGGATATAATTTGCGATAAAGCTAGATCGTCTTGATGCCAGGATTTTCATCATGATTTTGAGATCATTATTAATGAGCGATATCTGGCGGTAGTTACAGACATCACTCCTGTCTTTCCCTGGTTTGGGGATAACGGAGACAAAGGCTGTGTTAAGGTCTGTATCCAGGGGAGCTCCTTCATTGAGAGAATTAAAAAAAAACGCGCCATATAGGGGGCCAAGGAAGGTCCGAATTTTTTATAATAGCACTCTGAAAAGCCATTCGAGCCTGGTGTCGAGCCTTGTTTGAGCGTTTTAATTACTTCCAGGATCTCTTCCGCTTTAATAGGTTTACCTATGATTTCCTTATGCATGCTAGTGATCTGCAGAAGGGTTATATCCCGAATAAAGGATTCTAGTTTACTGGAGGGGGGGAGCCTGTTCCATATATATAATTGTGAGTAGAAATCCTGGAAGGATTCCAATACGAATGGGATTTTGGGTCAAATCACCTGAAGCTGTGCGGATTTTGGGGAAGGACAGACTACGTGGTTTAGGGTTTAATCTTTCCGCTAATTTAGAGCCAATTCTGTCTAAAATTTTGTGTCCGTCCATCAAAGGTGTTTTTCTGCTGCAGTGGTTTGTGCTAGGTTAAGGTGTACTCGGGCTGTTTCCAACTTGGTCAGAGTGTCGGATGTGGGGTTCCGTTTATGGGATTTGCTTATGAGGAGAAATTCCTTTGTTAGTTTCTGGATGTCTGCTATGCATTCCCATTTCAACTGAGAGGCCCATTGGATAAGTTCCCCTCTCATCACCGACTTGTGGGCCGCCCACAGTGTGGTAGGTGAGACTGTACCATTATCATTTTCAGCAAAGTACTCCTGCAGTCCTTTGTCCAAAGTAGTGCATTGCACTGGGTCACTCTGGAGAGACCTGTTAAGTCGTCTTTTGTAGGGACCCTGAACCCCATGGGTGCGGTCCATAGTTAAGGACATTATGAAGTGATCCGAAAGTGAGGTGTCGCTGATTTTAGAGGAAGTGACTAAAGGGGTGGGGATGTCTACAGAAAAATGTGGTCTATCCTGGCATATGTTTGGTGTGGGGAGTTGTGTGTGTAGTCTTTGGCATGGAGATTCATTTCCCTCCATAGGTCTACTAGGCCTAGGGAATGTAATTGCTGTGCAATTTTAAGACTTTACCTCAGCGGCTGTTTAGTTTTCAAGGTCCCTGTTTTGGACTTGTCCCGTGCAAGATCGAAAGGTATATTGGAGTCCCCCCCGAAGATGACAGTCCCTTTCAGGTACGGTTTTGAGGTGTTGAACATAGAAACAAAAAACTTTCCTTGACCCTTGTTTGGGGCAAAGCCGAGGGCCAAGATGGCGCTGAGGCCTACTCATCCCTGGAAGCCTCGAGGCATCAGCGGACCTCACATAAAGGTAACAAACCACAAATGAGGGATTCCCCAGACGAGAGAAGGCAATTTCCTTCTACCCCATCCACATGCAGCCCGGCCAAGTCCAAACTTAGATTGGATGCTGAAGGATTAGACAGAGTGGGGAGCCCGGCCTCAGACTCAGGGGAGGACACTAGAGAACTCCCGGAATCTATCGAATCCTTCCCCACACAAAACATGCCAGTCATGGACACTGTTTTAAAAGATATGCTGTTATCACTACGTAGCTCACTGCAATCTGACATGGCAGGATACATGCATCGGGTCAATAGAGATATACAGGAGGTGGGGAACAGAGTGGATCACATTGAATCTAAGATGGGGGAATACGCCTCTGCAATTAATGAACTAGTAGATGCACATGAGGAAAACGAAGCTGAATCTGACTGGATTAAAGCCAAAATGGCAGATTTAGAGGACAGATCCAGAAGGAACAATTTGAAGATAAGAGGGATCCCTGAAACTGTATTGCAGTCTGACTTAGCTGCCCACGTCACCGCCATTTTCAAATCCCTCATGCCATCGCTCACAGATCTTGATGTCACCATTGACAGAATTCACCGACTGCCCAAACCTACCCACCTACCCGACCAAATCCCTAGAGATGTAATCCTCAGGCTTCACTTCTTCCACATTAAAGAACAACTCATGTCCATAATGAGGAAGCAAGACCAGATCCCCACTCCATGCCAAAACCTACAATTCTTTGCAGACCTATCGCAGTATACACTGCAGAAACGCAAGAATCTGAACACGGTAACAAAAGTGTTGAGGAACCACAAAATTGTATACAGGTGGGGATACCCCACAAAGCTAACTGTGACCAGAAACAACCAATCATACACCGTGACCTCATTGGAGAAAGGTATTGCCCTTCTGAGAGAGTGGGACATACTGCCAGATCACCAAGAGGATCCTGATATGGCCAGCAATCCCCGTCGACTTACTCAGGAATGGAAAAAAGTCACGACCAGGAACGCCACCTCTCATTCCTGAACAGATAGTAGGGATGATAAGCCAACTGCACTTTGTCCCTGACCATTGGAGTCGCTAGGACAGAACTTACCCCCCAACAGTGTTTCACAGCAATAAGCTGTCTTTGGGTACCATTACCCCCAAGTTCCGTTGCAGTCAAGTACATGCAACAAAGCTGATTACTGTATTTTTTTTACCCTTTGTTTTTTTTTGTTAAACCTGCACCCTCTGCTCCCTCTTCTCTCCTTCACTCTCCCCAACCTCCTGCCTGTGTGCATGAGACGTGGACACCTCTACGCCGAACCCATGAAAAATTCCTGAAAGATGACAGAAGGCCTCCACTGCAATCAGAAAAGCTGCTAACTACAAACCAGCGTCAATACAACTCAACTACAGCGGGACAACCAAGTAAGTCCTACCTTCAACACGACCCTGCCAGAACATATACACCCTATATACCAAGTGTTGAGCTGAGGGATGCTACTTCATCTCATGACTTATTCTATATCTGAAACATGGCTATTAATATAGTTTCTATCAATGCCAAGGGGCTTAACCACCCAATGAAACGCAAATCCTTATGGCAGGAAGCTCTACACCACCAAGGAGATATCCTGTGCGCTCAAGAGACACACTCTTGCAACACAGCACCACCGAAATGCTCACACAAAAGCTTTCCTTTTGTATACACGGCTAACGCAGATTCTAAAGCCAAAGGCGTATTAATAGCAATAAGAGATTCAGTAGCGTTCACACTAACCCAGGAGATTCGTGACACTCTAGGCAGATACCTGATTTTAATCTGCACAATTAACTCTGCACCATATACCATAGCGACAGCATATTCTCCTAACAAACGCCAAGTGCATTTTGTGGAGTGTGGAGACTTCAACTTGACCCCGGAACCAATGATGGACTCAACGTCCACTCCCCTGCGCAGCCCTCCTTCACTAAACCCTTCCATACAGAAACATGGAGTCTACGACGCCTGGAGGTGTTTACATGGTAATAAAAAAGATTACACTTTTTTTTTCAGCTCCCCACAAGATTTATGTCTGGACTTTGACTGGGCCATTCTAACACATGAATATGCTTTCATCTAAACCATTTCATTTCTGGCTGTATGTTTAGGGTTGTTGTCCTGCTGGAAGGTGAATCTTTGCCCCAGTCTCAAGTCTTTTACAGACTCTAATGCCGCTTCCTAGACATGGCGATTAGTTTCGTACGAATCGAAAATTCGTACAATTTGGGAGGATCCGAAATACGAATTTTTATGCATACGAATTTTGTACGAAATACGAAATTTCAGTTACGAACTTCAGATCCAAATTCCGTTACAACAGAATCGAACAGAATGTTCGTTAATTATGATTATTTGTAATGATGAAGTTTAAAAACCCAGGAAGTCAGCACAGCACAGGGATGGTGGGAGCCTCTCATAATGATAAATTCATCATAACGAACATTCGTAATTGTTACGAAAAGTTTACGAACCTAACGAAAATTCGTATTTCGTATGAATCCGAATTTAATTTCGGACACGAATTACTAATTAATTTTACTACGAAATGGAACAGAACAAAACAAAATTTTTTTATTGATGGTGCGGATTGGATCGGATTTTCCGCCAGCAAAAGTCCGATGTGAGTTTTTGGTCAGAAATTCCGACCGTGTGTATGGACTTTTGCAGGTGGAATTCCCGCCAGCAAGAGATTGAGAACAGGTTCTCCGATCGTCTGTACCAATTCTGATGCGCAAAATTCCTACGCATGCTCGGAAACAATTCGACGTATGCTCTGAAGCATTGAACTTCATGTTGTCGGCTCATCGTAGTGTTGTACGTCACCGCGTTCTTGACGGTCGAAAGTTCAGAGAACTTTTTTGTGACCATGTGTATGCAAGCCAAGCTTGAGGGGAATTCCGTCGGAAAAAACATCCAAGATTTTTCCGACGAAAAATCTGCTCGTGGGTACGTGGCATAACAGGTTTTCTTATAAGATTGCCCTGTGTTTGGCTCATTCAATTTTCCCATCAACTCTGACCAGCTTCCCTGTCCCTGCTAAAGAAAAGCATCCCTACAACATGATGTTGCCACCACCACGTTTCCTGGTGGGGATTTTATGTTTAGGGTAATGTGCAGTGTTAGTTTTCTGCCACACATATCGTTTTGCTTTAAGGCCAAAAAGTTAAATTTTGGTCTCATCTGACTTGAGCACCTTCTTCCACATGTTTTCTATTTCAACCACATGGCTTCTCGCAAACTGTAAACGGGACTTCTTATTGCATTCTTTCAACAATTAATTTCTTCTTGCCACTCTTCCATAAAGGCCATATTTGTGCCCGACTTATGGTTGTCCTGTGGACTGATTCTCCTACCTGATCTGTGGATCTCTGCAGCGCCTCCAGAGTTACAATAGGCCTCTTGGCTGCTTCTCTAAAGAATGCTCTCCTTGCCTGGCCTGTCAGTTTAGGTGAATGGCCGTGTCTTGGTAGGTTTGCAGTTGTGCCATACTCTTTCTATTTTCCTATGATGGCTTTAACAGTGCTCCCTGAGAAGTTCAAAGCTTGGGATTTTTTTTTATAACCTAACCTTGCTTTAAAAGTATCCACAACTTTATCCCTGACCTGTCTGGTGTGTTCCTTGGCCTTCATGATGCTGTTTGTTCCCTAATGTTCTCCAACAAACCTCTGAGGGCTTCACAGAACAGCTTTATTTATACAGAGATTAAATTACACACAAGTGGACTCTATTTACTAACTAAGGGACTTCTGAAGGCAATTGGTTCCACTAGATTTTAGTTAGGGGTATCAGAATAAAGGGGGCTGAATACAAATGCACGCCACACTTTTCGCGTACAGTATGCATTTGTAAAGAAAATTGAAAACCATTTATCATTTTCCTTCCACTTCACAATTATGTGCCACTTTGTGTTGGTCTATCACATAAAATCCCAATGAATTACATTTACGTTTTTGGTTGTAACATGACAAAATTGGGAAAATTTCAAGGGGTATAAATAATTTTTCAAGGCACTGAATTTTATTTAGGATGGGGAGGAAAGGCAATGGACTATGACCTTTTTTTTGTAATAAACCCAGATGTAATATATCTATACAATCGTTTCAAATAGTGGACCTTTCAAGATGGTTGTTGCATGTTGCTTGGATAATCTGCAGGATATTATTTATTTGCTTTACAAATTAACTTTTTTTTTTCAAACAGATTTTTAAATATTTGTTTATACAGTAGTTATTTAACCTCAGCAGATAATGAGCTGGCAAATCTATGCTGAGCAGTAAAAAAACTCATTGCCCAGTATGAAGCAGCTACAGTATCCATTGTCATAATGTGTATAATATGTTAATTTTCCTAAGAAGTAGTAACATATTTTAAATGCTTAACGAGATTTATTTGATTTGTAGAAATTAATTATTACATAGAATTTCTATCTAACGGTATACAAACCATATCTGGTTATGCATTTATTAGAAAATAATTAATAATTAATAATTTTGGCATATAACCTGTAGAAGAAATGTCTCACATAGGACTTCAATGCAGCCAAACACCAACAGTATATAAATAAAATGAATATTTTTTGTTGTACAAATGTATAGAAACATTCACTAAAATCAAATTGTCATATACACATTCTGGTTGTTAAAATATACTTTCTTGGACAGTGTACCCCATAAGTTCGGGCATATAAAAATACATATGAAGCATTCTCAAATATCACAGTTCTCCAACGTGTTTTGATTAATCTACTGTATAATCTTCATCAGGGGGAGATAGAAGTGCATGCATTAAAGAAAGATTGAAAAAACATACTAACAAGAGTGCATATATTGTTTGTAAATTATTAATTTACAAAAACATACTTTATGTTACTTACATAAATAACCAGAATGAAGGATAAAAGTTGTTCAATACTTGCCATAGAAAGATCTCAGGGACCAAACAGACTCAAAATCAGACCCACATGGGGCCGGGAGGGCTTCCCACGGCAATCTAGGGCAAAACCACCCACGATAGGATCTAAATAAAAAAGTGGGAAATCTTTTTATAATATATAATAGTTGCCAGACTTATATGACCAGTATCCTTAAAGTGCAAAATGAATAAATAAAAAGAAAATGTCAGTCTGACCCTAGATGTAATATTCTTGAATATCTGGATGCAGGGATTGGATCACTGTAAACTTTTAATTTCAGGATGGATTTTTACCTAAAAATAAATAGAGTACCCATGGGTCAAACAATATACTATAATAAGATGCCAGCTTGCATTATAATCATTTGCATTAAAAGAACAAATATAAAAATGGTATCAAAAAGTGCAAGTGCCCCAAAAACAAAGGAATTACTCTGGAGGGTATTCCAGAAAAGGAAGAAAATACATATTCTAACAACCAGAATGTATATGTCAATAAGACTTTATTGAATGCTTTTACAAATTTGTACAATAAAAATGATTTATTTTATTTATATACTGCTGGTGTTAGGTTGCACTAAAGTCCCAAGGGAGACATTTGTCTTTGTATTAAGTCAAGGAACGTGGCAGCCTTTGACTCACAATGGTTTCACATACTTACAATTTATATAACTTGTAGAAGAGCTTAAAATGGCTTGATATCAGCCTCCCGTAAGCCCCTGTACAGTAGGATTATTGTAAATGGAAAGTAAATAGCACTCTACCATCTTTGCAAACCGTTCATGTGAACATACCAACAGAAGGAGAAACCACAGGTATGAATGACTCTGCCAGTGTATCAAGGGCAGCACAGTGGTGTAGTGGTTGGCACTCTCACCTACCCTGTTTCCCCGAAAATAAGACCTAGCGTGATTGTTGGTGATGGCTGCAATATAAGCCCTACCCCCCAAATAAGCCCTAGTAAAAGTCCTTGTAGGTCTTGTTTTCAGGGTAGGGCTTATTTTCGGGGAAACAGGGTAGGGCTTATTTGGTGGGTAGGGCTTATATTGCAGCCATTACTGACAATCACGCTAGGTCTTATTTTAGGGGAAACAGGGTAGCAGTAAGAAGGGTCGCTGGTTCAAATCCCAACCACGACACTACCTGCCTGGAGTTTGCATGTTCTCCCTGTGTCTGCGTGGGTTTCCTCCGGGTACTCCAGGTTCCTCCCACAATCCAAAGACATGCAGGTAGGTTAATTGGCTTCTGTCCAAAAAAAATGGCCCTAATATATGAATGGGGACCTTGGACTGTGGGCTCCTTGAGGGTAGGGACCAATGTGAGTGTGCAATGTACAGGGTTAGGGACAGTTGTAGACACTCGCTCAGGTTGGACTGGTGTCTTTATTCATCGTGCAATTGTAGACTGGCAAAGGTCTTAGAATTAAGACTGGCTGAATAGATTTACATTTATATATATATATATATATATATATATATATATATATATATATATACTGTATATTTCAACTGTGTATTTTCCTGTTTGCCTAAGTTCAGCTTTAATTTGACACACAAGGGTTGATTTACTAAAGGCAAATAGACTGTGCACTTTTCAAAGTGCAGTTGCCCTCTGCAAGTCAGTTGCTCCAGAGCTTAGTAAATTTTGTAAGGCTTCATTTTGCAAAGATTACCCAATCACATGCAAGGAAGATAAAAAAAACAGCATTTTTACTTGTACGTGATTGAATGATGGAAGTCAGCAGAGCTTCCTCTCATTCACTAAGATCTGGAGCAACTGCTTTGGCAGTGTCCAACTGCACTTTGCAAAGTGCACAGAGATCGTCAGCAGAGAAGTCTCAGAAAAGGGACAGTACAGACACACAGACACCCACAGACTCCCACACACAGACATATACACACACAGACACACACAAACACACCTTTTCCCCATGCTATGCCCTGGTTGTTGTCTAAGTTGAATTATAAAGCTGCCAAATGTGATTATTTCATTATCATCATGATAGTCACACAGTACAGGTGCTTTGGGCAACAACACCTGTATTGTGTGATTATCATGATGATAATGATGATGATCATTAAAGTGAAATGCCTCTTTAGGCTCCTATCACACAGGGGGGGGGGGGACTCTGCTTGCTCAGTGGGGAACTTTTCCGCTGAGCAGAGCAGGTGGATTACAGGTTTGTGTCCGCTCTGTTTATGCAGAGCGGACGCAAACTGAGCCCACTCTGCTCTATGAGAAGTCAGGTGTAAATGGACTCTGTTTACCCCTGACTGCCCTCTGATCTGCCTAGACGGAGGAGAACAGATCTTCCATTTCTTAGTAGCGGATTGGAGGTAGGTGGGTCTAAACAGACACAAGTCAATTTATACCCGCTGCTCCATTGAGGGGAATGGAGGGTCCTATTGGGTCCACCTGAAAAACTGACGGGCAGACATGATCAGACCATTCATGTGAAAGGGGCCTTAGGCCTCATTTACACTTCTGTAGCAGTACCCCCGTATTGGCTGCTGAGTCCGTCTGTCACTCTGCCCAGTCAGGCACACAATTTCAAGCATCCAGAGACATGAAACAGTCCTTGCACTTATTCTTGTATTTTTATTGAGGGAAATTAATTAGAATAGGGATAGGGAAATCATGAGATACCCAGATGATTGAAAGTCAATGTTGGGACCAAACTATATACCCTCACGGTATATACAATCTCCTCTCTTCCTCTAGCACATCACTTGCTTCCACTTCCCGGACCAGCTTGCACTGATTTGTAGTCCTGACACTAACTTAGTCAGGCCTAAGGTGAAATATCCTTTGCAGGCAGGGACCGTGGGCCCTTATGGTGTAGCAAAAAATTTAGAAAGATCCAGTGCTAGCTGTCCATTTAGCTATTGCTCCCAGTAACACCTCTTCAGGCACTGCCAATCCTCCTGGCTGCAGCTGCCCCTTTCCACTGCCTGTGCCACCACAATCCTTCAGACTGGCTCTGCACCCATCCCAGACTGCTCATTCCAGTCCTCTCAGGCATGCCTCCCAGTCCTCCCGACTGTGTGAACACTCACTAGCCCTCTTGGATTCCTCTGTGGAACTCCTGGAGGCTTTCCTGGCAGTGTTCTCCTGCTGTCCTCTCTTGCTCTTCCTGTGCCTCCTGGTCAGGATGCCTCTGTGGGTTCTAAGAGGGTCCCATCCGCACCTGAGCCCAGGCCCAAGGTCAAACCCACTGACTGGGGACCTCCCTCAAAATCCCTGAAAGCTTAACATCCAATCACCATATTCCACCCTATAAACTCCTCCCCAGCCGGGCTAACCCTGGGGATTTAAGGAGGCCTGCCCCCTGCCAATCCAGATTGGGGATTGGTTAGGGCTCCTCAGAACACCTCAAGCTTCTCCACCTCCCCTCTCCACCTCTCTTTCCAGAAAACACCAGAACATTCTGGAAATAAGTGTGAGGTATTGGTGACCCAGCTCTACTCTGAGTCACTCCCAACCAAATACACCCAGCTGGCAGCCAAGCCTGGAAATTGACCTACTCTCACAAACATGCACTATCCTTTTAGCACACTAGAGGGTGCTACACTCACCCCCCCCCCCCCCCAACATCCAGCCAGTCCCTTAGCTGGGAATTTACAAAAAAATAGACTCCTGGGCCCAGGAGCAAGGGCATCTCATGAAAAATACAGTTTTGGGAGGGGAAAAGGGAACAAACTGTGATGGGGTTATACACAAAAAAATAAAAAAATAAAGTGATATATATATATATATATATATATATATATTTTTTTTTTAAGTATTTACAGCATATACAATACACTATACACCTAACTACAGGTCCCTGTAGCTAACAGCAACATAACGCAACATCACATTTTGAGCCACAGCACTTCCCCCTCAAGGGAAATAATTTGCCTGCAGGTTCTTGGCTCCAGCCGGAGATGGATGGACAGCCATCCTGTGAAGACAAAAAACACTACAACATCCTATCCTAACAACTACCTATACATTTTACAGGGTTTTCTGTCAGGAGGGGTTAGCATCCTACTGACAGAAACATTAAACGTCCAGAACACATAAGTCACTTCAAACACATTTTTCTTCTTTGTTCTGTCAGGAGGGGGTTAAGGCCTGCTGGCAGAAACAATAAGGGGAGAAAAACACAGCATAAGAAGTAGACAGTTCTCTTTGGAGTTCCTGGTTGGAAGTGCCCCTCAGGGCCGTTTTTTCCACTGGGCATGCTGGGCAGTTGCCCGGGGGCCCCACTTGTCTGGAGAGCCCCATCCAGGGCTGATCCTCAGCGCTGAAATCTGCTGCTTAAATTGACTGACTGCACTGGTTGCTCACTTCGCTGGCCGGCATCTAGCTAGCAACCAGTGACGTCAATCAGAGGCCACGGCTGCCCCAGCATTCATAGCGCACTGCGGCTGCCCCAGTGGCTAGTGAACAGGCTCCGCCCACCTCTGCCATGTTCTTCAGACAGCATGGAGAGGGAGCCTGCCCTTGATAGACTTCACCCAGCGTCCATCTATAGGAAAGTCTATCCATCAGGCACAGCACATGGTGGCAGGCCCGTCTGATCCTGAAAAAGTGTTAGGGAGAAAAAAACACATGCTGCCACCTTCCAGCAGTTTATGTGGCCATTTCAATGTTGAGCTGTACACCCCAACAGTCCTCTCACACATTGAAATGTGGGTGAAGCAGTCTCCTCCTGCTGCCCCCTTCCTCCCTGATGGAGACAGAGTCTTTCCAGGCCGTCCTGCCTTCACAACCATCACTCTGTCCCTGCAAATTGCTTTTCCAGCCTCCATTCTTTCCAGATATACTCAAAGTGGACCCAAGTCGCCTCACATTCTGGCATCCACATAGGCTTAGGGATATGCAGATACTCTAAAACCAGGTCATCACCCCACTCTCCGCGGAGGTTCTCAACGATGTCCATGGTCTTGGGAGGGACATAAGAGTATTCCAGACCCCACTCCAGAGCAACTTTGCACTGAACTTCCCGCTGGAACCTGGAAAACCTGGGCAGTTCTCTGGGCTTCCCTTTTCCTGGCAGGGCACAAGCATCATGAGACCTCTTGACCAACTGTCTGTATTCAGCTGCTCTGGTGCGGGTGGTGGAAGGTCTGTTCAAAAAAAGTTGTCTTCTGCTGATGGGGGTTCCTGCAGCTTCTTCAGTTCCCATAACTGAATCTGGCACATCTCCTCTCTCAGACTGGACCTCCAGGACCTGGAAATCTGTCTCCCATTCCTCCTCTGAGCTGCTGCTGTGAGATGACCACTTCGCTAACATCTCCAGGGATCCAAACTTGGCTTGAAATCTGGGGGAACCCCAATCTATGGCCCTGTCCTCGAATTCCCCTTCTGTCTCACTTGAGGGCTCATCCCCCTCCAACACTGTGGTTAGCAAGGGACACAAGGGCAGCCGGAATTTCAGGGACTATTTCTGGTTCCTGCTGGCCAGCCAGGAAAGCAGCCGATCACACCGATCTGTGTTTAATCAGTTCCTTTGGAGGGCAGGAGAGGGATCAGGGGTCTAATAGATCTCTGGTCTTTCCATATAGAGGACCTGCCACTGCCCCAGCTATCACAAGCGATGTTATTCATCCCTTGTGATAGCAATACAGTTAAACATTTATTTTTTTTTAAAAAGCAATAATTCTAGCACCAGACTTCCTGTTTAACCAGATTGGCAATGTTTAATTGAATGTGCAGGAATTTCATGCCCATCATATTTTTAGCCTTCATGTGTATGTGGCCATCATATTTTTAGCCTTCATGTGTATGTGGCCTCCTGAGTCCACGGAATTGTTTTAAAATGATGTAGGGGTAGCAGCCCTTCATCTCAGAGCCACCCCAGTGCCATTTCTAGCTAGCTTAGCTTCAACTATTTCTGTGGCCCCTGCTGGATTTAGCACTCAATTCACCAGCTGTCTGTGAAAGCAGAGTTCTTCTACAGGCACCCATATGGAATGCTGTGTAGCCCAATCAGAAGCTCTGAAAATGGTTGTTTTAGTGTCTGGGCTAAGCCCCAGTGTTTGATTTTCACAGACAGCTGGTGATTGGATCTAGTGCTAAGCCCAGAAACTGAAACAACCATTTTCAGGGTTTCTAATTATTAATTAGTGTCCCCATTGGAAGATTGTCCCTCTATTACTGTTCCCAAAATTTGTAAATTTCTTTTACTTTCACTTTTGATGAAAAAAAGGGTCATTCTCCCTAATGGGAACACAGACAGCAATACATTCTGACATAAGTTCTAATCCCTCTCCACTCTATCCAAATCTTAAAAAAAAAAAAATGCCTTTAGTTGCACTTCAAATTATTTTCTGGAGAAACATGCATTGTTTTCTTCAGTTTCTTGAGGAAAAGGGGCATGGGGGTAGGGCAGGACTTAGGGTGGTGGGGGCCCCTGGGCTTGAGTCACTTTCGGGCCCTTCCTTCTATACATTATCGTATTTATCAGCGTATAACACACACCCCAAGTTTAGGAGGGAATTTTAAGGAAAAAAACTTTTAGGAGGGAAGTATAAGGAAAAAACTTACATTTAAATGCCCTTATCAGTGTCCATCTGCAGCCTTGCCCATCCATCTGCATCCTTGTCCAGTGTAATTTCAGCCTTGTCAGTGTCATTTTCAGCCTTGTCAGTGTCATTTGCAGCCTTGTCAGTGTAGCCTTGTCATTTGCAGCCTTGCTCCAGTGTCATTTGCAGCCTTGTCATTTGCAGCCTTGTCATTGCAGTCTTGAAGTTTAAAAATGGCAGCCTTGTCCAGTGGCATTGCAGCCTTGTCAGTGTCATTTGCAGCCTTGTCAGTGTAGCCTTGTCATTTGCAGCCTTGCCCCAGTGTAATTTGCAGCCTTGTCATTTGCAGCCTTGTCATTGCAGTCTTGAAGTTTAAAAATGGCGCCGCCGAGATACAGAGTCCTGTGTATCTCAGCGGCTCTCGGGTCCTCTCGGCGGCTCTCATGTCCTCTTGGCGGCTCATGGCGGCTTTTTGTGTCCTCTCGACGGCTCTTGGCAGCTCTCGGGTCCTCTCGTGGCTCTCGGGTCCTCTCGTGGCTCTCGGGTGCTCTCTGCGGCTCTCAGGTCTTCACGGCGGCTCTAGGGTCCTCTTGCAGTCCCGAGCAGAGCCGAGAGAAGCCGAGTGTACTCGACTCGGCTCACAGTCAGGCCCAGTCCCTGTGTTATGTCCATCATAGGGCAGGACTGGGCATGACTGTGAGCGGAGCCAAGCCGAGTACACTCGGCTATGTATCTCGGCAGGGCCTGCGGTGCCCATGGGCTTGAGCCCAGTCAAGCCCAATGGTAAGTCCAGCCCTGCATGGGGGAACACATTTAAATTGTCTTCATCATCCCATAGTTGGGTTTTTGAAGATGAAAACTAAAAATGTATAAAATATACAAAATGATTAAAGCCAAATCATTTATAAGACTGCTATCATTAGAGCATAAACATATGATTTTAAAATGACATGATCTGGAATGACATTCTAAAATCAAATCATAATGATATTAAAATAATACCATATATTACAGTGTGGCATTTGAATGGCAAACATATAAATTCACTCAATCTCAGAAAAGTAATTCCTATGCATTTATCTCCCATAAAATATATGATATATTTCTGCTAGAAAGCCCACAGCTATTGTACAGCAATTCTTAACATTTTTGTGTTCAGTGAGCTGGGGACAGAATGCCTTGAAATGTAATTGGTTGCTTCAGAATGACCATATAAATAATGTTTAGTTGTTTGGACATTTTATACAAGAAATTATTAGAATTAGTTATAAAAATGCAACTAGTGAAATATGGTTACAGTTATTTAGTACATTTACAGAGCAGGAAATGAATTAGATAAGTCTAGTTGAATATATCTTGTTTACAATTTGATAGGTAGTGTGAGGTTTCAGCTCATGTGTAGTGCTTTCAAGGATTGTCACCAACATTCATTGCTCACCAATATTCAACCTTTATTTAACCCATTTGCAGCCAGCGATGAAAGGCATACATCAGTGGCAATGGCAGCATTTAGGAAATGTTAGGCCTGAAGCCCGGGATACACGATAGAGGAATGGTCAGGTGGCTACACACACAGTATCAAGTTATGGTATCAACTTAAGTCTACTGGATATTTAGGAATCCTGTATTGGGAAGTCTAAGCCACTAATGAGTGTCAAATCAAGCCATCTTGCTTACAATTCCTGCTGTTGTTCTGCCCTATAGTTGCTGAGACGATACAGTTTCTACCAATGAAGGGACCACTATGCGGTTAACATTCATTTGTGACACCTAAATTGATTCCCTGCCAAAAAAGCATCTATTATTTTTCCCAGCTTGATTAAGCTCTAATATTCTGATGCAGAGTGTTGTATGCATTGGAAGCTGATTATACACATAGTTATATTAGGCGTCTGGACATTTATTGGTGTACATTGTTTTTTAATGCAATTTTTGTGTCTTGTGTTACGATGAAGTAAGCACTGTGTGTTTTCATAATTGAGTACATTCTGATAAATGTTTTTTATTTATAATAGTTTTGGTAATACATTTTACTTTTTAATTGCATTTTTGTAAGCCTCAGACATATGCCATTGCTGTAACCACTTGTTTGCCCAATTGCAGGGCTTTACCCTGGTAGTTGGGATGTTTTTCTCTGTAAGCTATATTTTCCTGGTTACTATGGCAACACTTAACACGTGAGTAGGCCTAGACATAAATACTTTTGTTGTTACCCTCATATTTTCTCTTTAAGGCTAACGGAAGTCTGCTCAGTATGGTGTGAAGCAATTGGACTTTCACACAGCACTGTAATAAGACTGCAGCACCTGGGAGTGTATTTTCAAAGCCCAGCGTATTATTTATGATAGAGGATAAACTGTTGCACAGTGCAGTTTATGATATATGATTTGGGATGAGAACTATTTAACACACAGAATAAAAAGTATTGTGTTTTTTGCACAAATCATTTGGATTATGTTTCAGCTTATTTATTTATTATATGGATTGCACCTTAGGTATGTATTAGAGCTATATATACAATATAGATGCAATATAGGTGCAATCGCATACAAGTCGCATGAGAAACATGGACTAAGATTATGCAGAATAAAGTGACTGTAGTGCAACAGAGAAAATCAATAGAATAAATACAGTGACTATCTGTGATGCATCAATAGGAACGAAGATAAAGATTTTTCTGCAGCGGATCAAAAAACAAAAGTTCAGGTGGCTGTTGAGCATAAATAGCTAAAAGCAGCAAACTGACAAAGTAATGCGACTGTGATTGTGAACAACCAAATGGTGGATCATAATAAAAATAAAAGTAAAAGAAAACAGGGAAAGTGGCAAATGAAGGTGATAGTGACAAAATAATAAAATCAACATATATGAGTGAATCGATCAATCCTCATTGGAAAGTTCATATGCCAGTTGTGCAGCGTGGTGCAAGTGGGTGCAAAAGCATTCAGGTCTGGAGATTCAAGTGGTACGTAGTGCCAAATGTGGGTCTACAGATGGTGATGTGACTTGCACATAAATGATACTGGTGCTGTGCTTCTTCGGTGTTAGCGACACCCGTGGGTGTCCTAACTTCTTACCTTACTGCTGTAAGGTAAGCAGCATATGTGTAGACGTCTAGGCGGTGGTCTCACAGGGGGAAGATGCCCTCAGGGGGATGGTTTCTCTGGGGTCTCCTGTCCAGTGGTCCTCTTAGTCCAGGGTGTATGGAGCCTATGGGGTGTTGTGTCTGAAGATATCCTTATAGGTAGGGCCAGGCACCGCTCAGGATATACCATGTGGTGAAGGTATAAAAGAGGAAGACAAGGGACCCATATAGTGTAGTAATTTTTAGGAATAAAAGCTGTTTTTTTATTGTTTAAAAGGTACTCACATTTCAACCATGAATACTGTGTATAAAATGAACGAGCGGCGAGCTCGCGTCCTGTGCGTCACTTCCGGCGTCCGTATCCTGAATGCTTTTGCACCCACTTGCACCACGCTGCACAACTGGCATATGAACTTTCCAATGAGGACTGATCGATTCACTCATATATGTTGATTTTATTATTTTGTCACTATCACCTTCATTTGCCACTTTCCCTGTTTTCTTTTACTTTTATTTTTATTATGATCCACCATTTGGTTGTTCACAATCACAGTCGCATTACTTTGTCAGTTTGCTGCTTTTAGCTATTTATGCTCAACAGCCACCTGAACTTTTGTTTTTTGATCCGCTGCAGAAAAATCTTTATCTTCGTTCCTATTGATGCATCACAGATAGTCACTGTATTTATTCTATTGATTTTCTCTGTTGCACTACAGTCACTTTATTCTGCATAATCTTAGTCCATGTTTCTCATGCGACTTGTATGCGATTGCACCTCAGTCACAGAGTCACTGTATTTATTTATTTATCTATTTATGTACTGATGTTTTTAGCCATTGTTGCACTATAGTCAAAGTGCTACGCATGCTCAGAAGAAATTCTGTGACGGAAGCGCTCGGTCAGGTAAAACTACCTTTCCTAATCGACACAGCACATTCGTCACGCTGCAATGTTAAAATGTCTTTAATTCTCTTTTTCTTTACAATGCAAGAAGAATGACATGTTTTAGCTGCTCCTATTCACCCGCACTTCTCCCAAACTTATTTCTTTATTCGTTTTCAGGATTTCTAGACTAGATGTTTATTTTTCCTCAGATCGTAAAAGAATCTTTGTTATATTTTTTGGATGATTTGTCATTTTTTTATTTTGTTTGGAATACATATTTTCAGGATAATTTATTTAGATTTTTGAGGGGGGTTGTGTGTCTCAACTTAGCAAAACAACATTATTAACATTTGTATTTGTTGCTTAAATTTACTAGGAGTTTGTTTGTTGTTGGTGCCCCTTGTTAATTGGACTTTATGATTTGTGAAATGTACCTGCCTACTCACAAATAAACTGTCATTGTAGAAAAGTAAAACACATAGGCAATGATTATTTCAAATCAAAAATACCTTTATTTAGGTCTCAGCAACAAACCAAAGAGGAACGCAGCGATGGAGAAACTTGGGGAATTAGCAAAGCCTTGGACCCCCACGGAAAACATCATTTTTGAAGCTTCTAAAATTGGGGGCCTGAGGAGTACCTATCTAAATAATAAGGGAGTGCTATCTGGTCCTGAAGTCCAAAACATCCGGAACTGCAGCAGATGCCATCTAGGTCCCCAGGCTCTGGTCCTACGAGAGGCTCCATCTTCTCTCAGACCAGACTGAATCCAGGTCGTCACTCTCTTGTCTTCCTTGTACGCTTCCTTCCACGCTGTGGTGCTGGTGGGGTGGCAGAAGGAGGAAAAGGAGGAGGAGGCAGAGCATGGTCACTATCGCAAACATGTGTGAGTGGGGTCATCCCCCCAGCCATACCCTTATTTAGGACCTTGAGGATGACCCCCTCACACATGCTGCATTGCCCCACCTCCATACCCATCATTTTTGTGGCAACCAAGGAGCCAAAGGCCTCCTCGTAGGTGGGTGTGGCATGTAGGGAGGCTGAAGCATCTCTGATCAGCTGGAGCGCTGACTCTCCCACCTCCCCCACCCTACTCGCCCTTCTGTAGGGAAGGCAGATGGGAAGGGACTTGGGAGACAGTCAGGCTCCTACGCCTACCCCCCTCTTGGCTGCCACTACCCACCTCTTGGCTGCCACTAACCCCTGCCTCCTCCTGACTGCCACATTCCACAGCCACCTCCTGGCTGAGGTCTTCCTGTGTATGAAAAAGGGACATAGTTTGAGTTATTTGTTCATCAAACACACACAATTTTCATCTAGTGACTGTTGCAAAATTTTACAAATAGAAAACCATACAATTCTCAGCCCAGCAGTTTAGATTCTTGCCCCAAATGTCTCCAACACTACTGTCTGTTGATATGTCAAACACGTTTAGGAGCTAAGCAATTGGGGATCCTGAATTAAGTGAAAATCATTCATTATTCCCAAAAATGGTTACAAAACTACTATACCTGCCACAAGCTGGGCTCCTCCACCTCTTCCAGACTGGAAGGCCCAGGTTGCTCCTCGGAAGCCTCATCAGGGGTGGCGTGCATGGAAGGACACGTGCAAGGAAGAGTCGAGAGTGACTTCCTGACATTAGCCTGGTCTTTGAGAAAATGGAGCCTCTCATAGTACCAGAGCGTGGGGACATAGACCTGTGCTGCTCCAGCTCCAGATGCTTGGGACTTCAGGACCTTATTGCGCTCCTGAAATAGGTACTCCTCAGGCTGCCAATTTTTAATCTTAACTTCTCCACGGTTGCCGTGGGGATCGTTGGCTTTACAAATGCCACAAGTTTCTTCATGGCTGCGTACCTCTTTGGTTTGTTGCTGTAATCTCTGTGTTTTGCCTGCCATAATAGGGGCATTTCCCTATACTTATCAATGAAGAGGGGGAGAAAACTCACGTCGTTGAATCCCTCCATAATCTCTGCAAGACACAACACCACACAAAACACTATAAATAATGTCAGGCAAAACTCTCCTAATCTTCTCCATAAATAAGCCTCAAGGTATAATCAGTCTAGGCTAGTTATGTACCAAGTTCAAATTGAACCTTCGTTCTAGCGATCGTCTCGTGCGTGAGCTTTCTCTCCCCTCGTCTCACAGATCGTGGCTACGACACAGGCGTGTGACGTTTTATATACAGTGCGCATGCGTCAAACTCCGCCTGCCCCTGACGATCTTTCTCGGCTATTCCCCACCCCTTCTCTTTACGGCGCAGTGGGGAGAGCACATGGCGGGGACACAGCAGGTGCGCCCCAAATATTACACCAACGAGGAGGAGGACGAGGAAAGGCCGGAGGACGAGGAAAGGCCAGAGGCAGAAACGTCCCGATCCCGGAGCCTGAAATTCAAGGCCTCCAATATGTCATTTGGAGAAATGTTGGAGATGGTGGACATATTAAAGAGGAGCGACTATGATGGGAAGTATGGGCCTTACCTCAACCCCAATGTCCGAAAGGCCAAGATCATGTCTAAAGTTGTGAGGAGGCTGTACAATCATTTTGGGGTACAACGATCCAAGGAGCAACTGAGGAAACGCTGGTCAGACCTGAAACTGAGGGAGCCCGATCAGTACAGAAAGATCAAGCGAGTTCTTCAAAAAAGTAAGTAGTTGTGTTTTGTGTTTGATTTTTTGCTTGCATACTGCTCCATGTGTTTGTATTTTGGCAAACTTGTACATTAGAAAATGGCCACTTTCATGTTCGTCTGTGCATTCAATCGTACTCAACCTCGATCTTTCTGCCACTGTCATGTTCGTGTGTGTCCATTCAATCCTACTCAACCTCGATCGTTCGGCCACTTATAATACGAGGTTTGGGGAAAATTTTAGTGAAAGGAAGTTTGTTCTCACTAGAGATGTCATCAAGAATGTAAAGCCAATTTATTCAATGTAAAGGAGAGGTCACCCAGTAGCTGTTTACCCATCTGGACTCTAGAGCACTAGTGCTAGGACACCCAAACCCACTTTTTATTATGCTTTTCCACACATGTGCTCCAGTGGATACTAGAGGGGGGTCTCCATCAGACAAACTTCTACCAAAAAGCTAGTAAGTTTAGCACCTTTACAAAGTGACTACATTCATGTTGTTGGCATTTGTAACTGGCCAAACAAAAATATTGTCCCTCACTTTCAAGCAATGTTTGTCATTTCCTATTTCTGCCCTCAATAGATTGTGTTGCTAAATCTTCCTTTTGTACATTCTCATAGGGGAGCGAAAACTTGGGCCGTCTGAGGAAACCCCAAAACCAACACCTCCCAAAAAAGGGGAATGAGCAGAAGCAGAGGACGAGGAGGAGGAAGGAGAGATCATCGAACTTGGAGAACTTGTCACCACAACAGGTGAGTGTGGGATAACACAGCTACTGGTAAGCTAATCAATGTATGCCTGCCTCATTTCCAAGCGACATTTTGTTTTTTTTTGGTTGTTTTTAGGTGACGTGGATGTTGTGGAAGAAGAATCGCACTTTACCACTGAAAGTGCCCATGTACTCATCGGGGAGATAATGGTCTGCAATCGAGATCTAGATGAGATAAAGCAAAACATCAATGATGTTCAACACAAATTGAAGAACATCATTGATGTTTTAGGGAAAATCTGAAAACGCACCAAGTAATTAACACACATTTGTGGCTGTTTGTGACCACATTTGCAACTTAAGAACTGTGTGAAATTTGGAACATGCACACATTGTATCCACATGTGCTAGCTCCCATCATGGTGGATGAATGACAACGTTTTTTTGGGGGTGCAACCACTTTACTAACTACTAAAGTGGTTGTGGTGAAGGGGTTGCACCCCCAAAAAACGTCCATTGATCCCCATGATGGAAAATGGCACTTTTGAACATTCTAGGCATGTGTTTTACCATCTAATGTCCATTTTCAGACCCAAATTGTGTGCATGTTCTAAATTTCCAGTTTCCAGGGGAGACCCCCCATGTGATGAAGGCAAGATCAAACACACTTTGAACATATAGTCATGTCTAATCTTGTCTTCACTTTAGAAAGTTGAACTTTGCAAGTTCCTATGTTCTGTTTTGCTCCATGCCTGGTTTTAACAAATGCGGAATGTTTGTAAACAATGTTGTAAAGAACCAAGATCTTGTCAGTTTTGCCAAGAAGTTTGTAAACGCACTTGTGAATGTGTTGCAAGTAAACTTTTTTAATTTTATAAATGTGTGGCTTCCTTATTGAAAAACACAAAAGCATTATGTATGTCAAATGTAAAGGATTTGGGGGGCAATGGGTGTTATTTACTAAAGGCAATTCCTGTTTGCACTGCAAGTGTATTTTCCAGGGCACTTTTGCAGTGCACTTGTAGTGCATAGTGGATTTGACTTATGTAAATGACACCCACAGTGCTTTGTACGAAAACACGTAGCACACCATTTTTGGGAATACACACATGTCTGACCTGGTGATGAAAAGGAGTATTTTGGGTGTCAGTTATGCAATACAAACCTTCTCTAGACAAAAGATTATGTATCAAACCCACAACATGAGAAGAATCTTTTTGGGAAGAAGAGACTGTTACCTCCTTTTGCCCAGAAGTGCATTCCCACTGTTGAAGCTAAAGGGCAAAAATGTATATCTCAAATAAGCTAGAATATGGAAATGACAAGAAATCATAGGTTTGGTTAAAAAATATATTTATTAAAAAATGCCTCTCACACATCGTCAGGCAGAGCAATGGCCCCCCTACCCACAAAGTACTCCATATATTGCTCGCCGACCACGCGGGCATTTAGAGGGGGCAAGCCTGGACGTGCCGCTTGAAGGGCTGTGAGGTCGGCATTGGAAGGGCCCTCCATATCTGGGCCAACGGGCACCACATAGTTGCTGTTGTGTCTTTTCAAAAAGTTGTGCAATATGCAACAGGCAAGAACTATGTGGTTCAGTTTGTATTCCGCCAAGTTAATAGCCGTCAAAAACAGGCGGAAGCGGCTGGCCAGGATCCCGAAGGTGTTCTCCACCACTCTGCGGGCTCTCGACAGCCTGTAATTGAAGACCCTCTGGTCTGGGGTGAGGGTCCTCATCGGGAAGGGCCTCATCAGATGGGGAGTCAACGCAAACGCTTCATCTGCGACAAAGACGAAGGGGAGTCCTTCTGCATTCTCCTCTGGAGGTGGCAAGCACAGACTGCCACTTTGGAGACGCCAGTAGAACTCCGTGTGCGCAATGGCACCACCATCCGAGATCCGGCCGTTCATCCCCACGTCCACATACAAAAAATCGTATGTCGCCGACACCACCGCCAACATCACTACACTATTAAACCCCTTGTAATTATAATAGTAGGACCCCGAGTTGGGGGGTGGGACGATGCGGACGTGTTTCCCATCAATTGCACCTCCGTAGTTAGGAAAGTCCCAACGGCTGGCAAAGTGGGAGGCCACAGTCTGCCATTCCTGTGGCGTGGAAGGGAACTGTGGAGTGAAACAAGAAAAAAAAATTAGTCACTTTGCACATAAACATTGCAAGCAGATTAGACACTAAACATCTTGGAACAAGATCAGACTTTTACATTTTAAGCTGGAAAGTATTTGCAAAGAAAAGTAGAGGGTCCCCCTCACCCCCCATCAATCCCCCCACTTCTGATGGGCCATTGACCATAACTAGGGGTTTGGGGGGGGGGGGGTTTGGACAGGTAACCCTCTGCACTTCATTGATTGCCAAATGGCTCAATAATGTGTGCTAGTTTGGCCAGACCCTCCTTACTTAACACTATTGGCAGCCCACAGGAAAGATAAAAGAACATTCCAAATCCCCCCCCCCCCCCAAAAAAAAGGGAACAAAAAGGGGCTCTACATGAAGTAAAACACACAGCAAACATTTGTGCATATTTTAGGGGGGTGTTTGGGGGAAAACAATACTATGCAGCAGACTAAATACATTGCTTAAGTGACTAGGCCATAGGTGTCTATTGGGGCAGAAGAGCATGCTGGGGAGGTAAGTGAAGGCAAAAATGCATGAAGGACAAAAGGGGCACAGCATATTAGAGCATATTGCAAGCATGGTAATTAGGGAAGGAGGTCAAAAATACAAGTCATTAGCAAACAGAGCATACATAGAAGGGAATAGTAAAGTAGAAATGTTACCTTAATATAGTCCTCCTGCAGGACCTGGATGATGGCAGAACAGGTCTCTGGAATAATGATTCCCAGGGCCTGGGGAGAGATACCTGAGGAGAACTTCAAATCCTGAAGGCTTCTCCCTGTAGCCAAGTACCTCAACGTGGCAACAAGCCTCTGCTCCAGAGTGATGGCTTGTCTCATGCAGGTATCCTGCCGGCTGATAAAAGGGGTCAGCAAAGCCAAAAGACGGTGAAAATCGGGGTCCGTCATCCGGAGAAAGTTCCTGAAATCATCAGGATTATTCTCCCGGATCTCACGAAGCAAAGGCATGTGCGAGAACTGATCACGCTGAAGCAACCAATTCTTGGTCCACATACTCCTCGTCACTCTGTTCGTGGACGGGTCTTGGCTCAAAGCTAAAAGCCCGACACCAATTCCGCGTACAGCACGAACTTGGCGACGAGTACGTACGGGAAACATCGCTCACAAACGGTCGGCTGGTCAGAACGGACAAACAGAAAGCACCGATAAACAGCAAGTCCTGAAAGAACGAAATGAATACCAGAAACGAGCAGACAATAAGCAGTGAAAATCAAAGCGTCCTATATCAAGATATAAGCCGCAATGACCAACAAATGCGAACTGACTACACGCACTAATAAACAGATACGCACGACAAGCACAAACTGAAGAGCAGTAACGATCTGAGTCACAAAACTGAGAAGCGCAAATCGTAAGTCACCAAACTTCAACTTACTCGCGATAAACACGGGATCAGCAGAAGGAGCCCAACGGGTGCGGGACGTGGTGCTGAACTTCCCTTTTCTAGTCTCGTGGAAGACGACTTACGTCACAACGTTCTTGCAGACCGGAAATTCCGACAACGTTGTCCGACTGTGTGTACGCAACACCAACATCGGACAAAGTACGACGGACATGATCCGACGGACCTGGTCCTCGGATAATCCGAGCGTGTGTACGGGGCATAACACATGAATATGCTTTGATCTAAACCATTCCTTCGTAGCTCAGGCTGTATGTTTAGGGTCATTGTCCTGCTGGAGGGTGAACCTGCACCCCAGTTGCAGGTCTTTTGCAGACTCTAACAGGTTTTCTTGTAAGATTGCTCTGTATTTGGCTCCATCCATCTTCCCATCAACTCTAACTAGCTTCCCTGTCCCTGCTAAAGAAAAGCATCCCCACAACATGATGCTACCACCACCATGTTTCACGGTGGGGATGGTGTGTTTAGGATGAATTTCAGTGTAATGCCCCTTACACACGGTCGGAAATTCCGATGGAAATAGTCCAATCGGATTATGTTGTCGGAAAATTCGATTGTGTGTGGGCTCTAGCGGGCTTTTTTCCGACGGAAAAAATTTGAGAGCAGGATCTAAAATTTTCCGACAACAAAATCCAATCTGACTTTTTCCGATCGTATGTAGAGAATTCCAATGCACAAAGTGCCACGCATGCTCAGAAGAAATTTGGAGACGAAAGCTATTGGCTACTGGCCTCTACGTAGACCCGTCGTACGTTTTCTACGTCACCTCATTCGGAATGATCAGATTTTCTGACAACTTTGTCCGACCGTGTGTGTACAACACAAGTTTCGGACAAAATCCGTCGGAAAAAATCCGACGGATTTTGTGGTCGGAATGTCCGACCGTGTGTAGAAGGCATTAGTTTTCTGACACACATAGCGTTTTGCTTTTTAGGCCAAAATATTTTGGTCTAATCTAACCAGAACACCTTCTTCCACATGTTTGCTGTGTCCCCCACATGGCTTTTCACAAACTACACCATGTGTATGGGGCATTATAGTGGTCCTGTGGACAGATTCTCCCACCTGTGCTGTGGATCTCTGCAACTCCTCCAGAGTTACCATGGGCCTCTTGGCTGCTTGTCTGATTAATGCTCTCCTTGCCCGGCCTGTCAGTTTAGGTGAATGGCCATGTCTTGGTAGGTCTGCAGATGTGCCATACTCTTTTTGTTTCCAGACGATGGATTGAACAGTGCTCCGTGAGATGTTCAAAGCTTGGAATTTTTTTTTATATCTTAATCCTGCTTTAAACTTCTCCACAACTTTATCCCTGAGCTGTCTGATGTGTCCCTAGGCCTTTATGATGCTGTTTGTTCACTAAGGTTCTCTAACAAACCTCTGAGGGCTTCAGAGAACAGCTGTATTTATACTGAAAATAAATTAGACACAGGTGGACTCTATTTACTAATTAGGGGACTTCTGAAGGCAATTGGCTCCACTAGATTTTAGTTAGGGGTATCAGAGTAAAGGAGGCTGAATACAATTGCATGCCACACTTTTAAGATATTTATTTGTAAAAAAAAATGAAAAACATTTATTATTTTCCTTTATATGCCACTTTGTGTTGGTCAATCACATAAAATCCCAATAAAATAAATTTTGTTTTTGGTTGTAACATGACAAAATGTGGAAACTTTTTTGGGGTATGAATTCTTTTTCAAGGCACTTTAGCTATCCCATCTAAAGACTGGTAATCTGTAATATACCATATTACATTGTGTTTTCTTGGGTTTAGATGCAGGTAAAGCTAATGCCGCGTACACACGTGCGGACTTCGTCCGCCGTACCTAGTCCAGCGGACAATCCGCCGGACTTTTCAGCGGGGCTTCGCCGGACTTTCCGAGCGTGTGACTTGCCCACACACGCACGGACTTCTCCGGCGGACAATCCGCTGGCCAAAGTCCGCGGGACTTTTGAAAATGAACGGACTTGCCCACACACGGAGCAGTCCGTTCATTTAGAACGTAACTTCAGGTTACGTAGCTAGCATAGGCAGTAAATGCCGGCGCGCTAGCTCCGTCACCTGGCATGGATTTAAAGGGACTCCCCACGCCGAAAAACGGCGTGGGGGTTCCCCCCAAATCCATCTCAGACCCTTATCCGAGCACGCAGCCCGGCCGGCCAGGAAAGGGGTGGGGATGAGCGAGCGCCCCCCCTCCTGAGCCGTACCAGGCCACGTGCCCTCAACATGGGGGGTGCCCTGGGGAAAGGGGGGCCGTGCGTCCCCCCCACCCCAAAGCACCTTGTCCCCATGTTGATGAGGACAAGGGCCTCTTCCCGACAACCCTGGCCATTGGTTGTCGGGGTCTGCAGGCGGGGGGCTTATCGGAATCCGGGAGCCCCCTTTTCTAAGGGGGCCCTCAGATCCCGGCCCCCCACCCTATGTGAATGAGTATGGGGTACGATGTACCCCTACCCATTCACCTAAGGTGTAAAATGTAAAGTAAAAAAACACACACTTTTGAAAAAATATTTTATTGCACTGTCGGTCTTCTTCCGTCTTAGGGGTTTTCTCGCCGGACTCCTCCGCCATTTACCAAGCTCTTTTACCGAGCGGAGAAGTCCGGCTACCTTCTTCGTTGTCGCCGCCGTCGTCTGGGGGTCTCGATCCGCCTTCGGGGGTCTTCCGGGGTCTCTTCTGTTCTTGCGGCGGTCGTCGTTTTGCGCGCCGCCGGCGCCTCTTCTTCTTCTTCCGATGTTGACCCATCGCTCTCTCTGGCCGGAATGGCAGAGCCGCGCTGTGCTGGGACTTATATAGGGACATGGGGACAGGGTCACATGCTCATGTCACATGGTGACCCCGCCCCCTTGTGATGTCACAGTCCCGGAGGATGCTGGGACTGTGACATCACAGGGGGCGGGGTCACCATGTGACATGAGCATGTGACCCTGTCCCCATGTCCCTATATAAGTCCCAGCACAGCGCGGCTCTGCCATTCCGGCCAGAGAGAGCGACGGGTCAACATCGGAAGAAGAAGAAGAAGAAGAAGAAGAGGGCCGGCGGCGTGGAAAACGACGACCGCCGCAAGAACAGAAGAGACCCCGGAAGACCCCCGAAGGCGGATCGAGACCCCCAGACGACGGCGGCGACAACGAAGAAGGTAGCCGGACTTCTCTGGTGACTCGTTTGGAGGATGCACTTATACCTAAACTGCTCTTACAGTGTTGTCGGATGGCTTAAAGGTTCTGACACTGTGAAGCTGAATCCTATTCTACAACCTAAACCATGGTACCTAGCTCCTGGCTGCTATGTCTGTGAAGGAGGCTTTTCCAGAAGTTCTACTGACTGCTATGTCTGTAAGAGAGTCCTTTCCAGGAATTCTACTTGCTGCTAAGTCTGTGAGAGATGCTTGTCCAGAAATTCTACTGGCTGTTAAGTCTGTGAGAGAGGCTTGTCCAGAAATTCTACTGGCTGCTAGGTCTGTGTGAAAGACCTATCTAGGTATTCAAGATCTGCTAAAAGAGAAGGCTGTTTTACCTTTGAATTCAAGGAGTCTGTAAGTGATCTGCAAATTGTATCTGAAACCTTCCCTAACCCTCATAACTCCCTAATACTACTTTCAAGTTCCTCGTTAAAGCATTGAAAAATATCTAAAGTGATTGGTGCCCAATTTCTATTCCAACTTCCCATTATGGCCATGGACTCAGCCCTGGGGTAAATTTAACCCCCCTGGCGGTAATTCCGAGTCTGGCTCGGGGCAGGAACTTCAGTACCAAAAGCGGTAACCCCGAGCCAGACTCGGGCTTGCGTTGCAGGATACAGGGGGAAGTTACTTACCTTATCCCCTGGATCCTGCGATGTCTCCCCGCTGTGTGAGCGAGCCGTCTGCTCGCTTGATTCACACAGTGCCCGAGTGCCACTGATCTCCGTTCCCTGCGACGTTACGACGCACAGGAGCGGAGATCGGCGGCAAATTCAAAAAAGTTTAAAAACACACAACACATACAGTACTGTAATCTTACAGATTACAGTACTGTATACAAAAAATACACATCCCCTTTGTCCCTAGTGGTCTGCCCAGTGCCCTGCATGTCATTTTATATAATAAAAAGATTTTTTTTCTGCCTGGAAACTGGAGATTGTCCATAGCAACCAAAAAGTGTCCCTTTATGTCAAAAGTGGTTTTAGACCAGCTAGAAAACACTGATAAAAAATTAGAATCACAATTTATCATCAAACAATAAATTTAATGACAGCGACTATTCTGCAACTGAGCAAATTTCAGTGTTTTTGATTTGATTACATTATTGAATCATTTTTATATATATATTTTTATTATATTATAATTTATGATTTTGTGTTTCAAACTTTATCATACCCGGGATGTCTACTAGACTCTGGTTCGGACAGATTTAAGTGAGTTATTCATAAGAATTGCATGCCTACAATATAAAAACGCCAAATTTCCATGCAAAATAATTGTACCGCTTTCAGCACTAAATTCCAGACAGAATCATACCGCCAGGGAGGTTAAGCTCACTCCCTGCCTCTGGTGGTACCTCCTTGCCCCCAGTAGACCTAGGGGGGCGCTACATATACAAATAAGACTGCAAATGGCAAACAGGCATCTGCCAATAAAAGAAGATCAATGCAGAAGTTAGGGTATGTTAGTAGGAGCCATATGGAAAAAAAAAAACACCACTAGAATGCACTGTACCCATAACTTCACAGATACTCAATACAAAAATACAATAGTACAATAGAAATCTCGATATGTAAAGGAGGCATAGATAGACATCTGAGACCGTGTCTTTCCCAGTCGGGAAGGAGAGTGCCAGTGGAGTAGCCCTAGGAGTCACTGAAGCAACAAATTACCTATCTGACAACAACATGGTAGGGGGGGGGAGAGAGCACAATAAAATAGAAAGGGGGACATGAGGGGGAAAGAGGGAGTGAAGATAATATGAGGAACAGGGGGAAGGAGGGAGGTGAAGGGGAACAGGGAGCTGAGAAAGAGGAGATGGGGGGGGGTTAACTGCCCTATAATGCCTTTTGGAAAAGGGTACCACCTGAGGCGAGGTGCCAAGGGAGGTACTCCTTTTATCCAAGGCAAAATGGCCATTTCAAGGCATTATAAAGCACTGGTTAAATAGTTGCATGCTTTTTTTTCTTTTGTGGTCACGTAGATATAAACACAATATTGGGAAGATTTTGAAATTAACACACAGTTCCTCTGTAGACATTAAGACGGCTGAAATTAACTATAAGTGCCTGACAAGGTGGTATGCAACCCCAGATAATTTAGGTAAATACCACCCGGAGAAATCCTAGGAGTGCTGGCGAGGTTGTAAGGACGTAGGATTGATGGCCCACCTTTGGTGGGACTGTCCTAAAATCAAAAAATATTGGAAAGAGATCTTACATCTAATAACGGAAATCACTAGAAAAGTTGTGCCTGAAGAACCTGTGGATGTGCCTGTTTCATGGAGTAGAGGGCTCAGAAAAGCTATATAGGGAATCAATAATTCCCCACCTGCTGAACGTGGCGAAAAGCCTTATACCAAAAAAAATGGCAGGATGTAGAAAGCCCCAAAATTCGGGATTGGGTTAACACTATAGGAGAAACATACAACATGAAATATCTGAGATTTAGTGGGGAGGAAAAAGAGAGGGGCTTATGGACAAGAGGGAAAGTTGGAAGGAGTTCAAGAAGATGTGGAGGTATGTCCAGGTAATAACATGCGGAGATTAGGGGGAACGAGTTAATACGGGTAAAAATAAATAGAACCTACAGGCATACCCCACTTTTAAGTACACAATGTTTTTTTTTTTACTAAAGCTGGAAAGTGCAACATCAGGCTCACTTCTTCATAGAAACCAATGAGCTTCCAGGTTTTATTACCAAAGCTTAATTGAACAAGCTGGGGTTAGAAGCTCATTGGCTTATATGCAGAAGTGAGCCTGATTTTGCACTTTCCAGCTTTAGTAAATGAACCCCATTGTGTACTTAAAAGTGGGGTATGCCTGTACTAAAGATAGAGGTGGGGGGCGATAGGTTGGTGGGAGTTGGGGATGTGGAGAGGGTAAAATGTATTGCTCAGATACTGTATTGTGCACTGTGTTGTGCAGTTTGTTTTATATTTTTGTATACCGAGAAGTGCTTTGATAAAATAAAATAAAGAATACAAAAAAAACTACCTGAGAAAAAAAAAACATCTGAAATGAATCAAATTGTACTTCTGCTGTTTTATGTAAGCTAAGCTTTATTTTAAAAGAAAAATAATACATTTCATGCTCAAAAAAAATAAAAAATAAATATACTGTATACGTTTAATATGTTTGTGTAATTTTAAACATAATTTTAAGTATATTTAGATCTGTCGCTGTTGCTAAAATAATATCAAAATAAGACCAAAACTGAAGACTCCCTCTGTATTAAAATAACTTTCTGATTTAGACACAAAACTTAGAAATATTTGTAGCCAGGTGGTTGGCTAGAGACAGCGAGTGATTTAGGACACTGTGACTTTTTTAACCACTTGCTTACTGGGCACTTAACCCTTTCATGACTACGCCTATTTCTGACATTTGGTGTTTAAAATCCAAATTTTTTGCTAGAAAATTACTTAGAACACCCAAACATTATATATATATATATATATATATATATATATATATATATATATATATATATATTTTAGCAGAGAATCCAGAGAATAAAATAGCGATTGTTGCAATATTTTATGTCACAAGGTATTTGTGCAGCAGTGTTTTAAGCGTAACTTTTTGGGAAAAAGATATTTTCATGAATTAAAAAAAACGAAACAGTAAAGTTAGCCCAATTTTTTTGTATAATGTGAAAGATGATGTTACACCAAGTAAATAGATACCAAACATGTCACGCTTTATAATTGCGCGCACTCGTGGAATGGCGACAAACTACGGTACCTAAAAATCTCCATAGGCTACGCTTTAAAAATGTTTTACAGTTACCAGGTTAGAGTTACAGAGGAGGTCTAGTGCTAGAATTATTGCTCTCACTCTGAAAATCGCGGCGATACCTCACATGTGTGATTTGAACACCGTTTACATATGCAGGCGCAACTTCCATATGCATTTTCTTTGGTGCAGGAGCTCGCAAGGACGGGGGCGCTTTAATTTTTTTTTTTTCTTATTTATTTTATTACATTTTATATAATTAAATTGTGTTTTTTAAAAAAAAAAAAAATCATTTTTATTGCTGTCACAAGGAATGTAAACATCCCTTGTGACAGTTACAGGTACTCTTTATGGAGGGATCGAGGGTCTAAAAGACCCCCGATCCCTCCTTTGTACTTCAAAGTATTCAGATCGCTGAAAACGGCGATTCTGAATACTGTATATTTTTTTAAAACTGGCGCCATTGGCAGCCGAGTAAACCGGAAGTGTCCTCATGACGTCACTTCCATGTTTACATTCAGGAGCCTGGAACAAAGCCATTTCCGGCTTCGTCCCAGTCTGTCTCTAGGCGCTGGAAGTGGCGTGTCACGTATCGGAGCTCCCGGTGGGACGGGATGCGCGGTAAGATCGGCGAGAGGTGGCAGGAGGAGGAGATGTCCCCTCCAGCTCCTCCGGATATAACAGCCGAGCAGCTTTTAGCCGCATCGGTTGTTATACCTGGAAAGCCGATCGCCGGCTCTAAAAAACGGTAACAGGATGATGCCTGCAGCTGCGGGCATCATCCCAGTATAACCCCCGAAAGCTAAGTACGCATATCTGTGTACGCTCGGCGGGAAGGGTTTTTAAACCCTCCTCCTGTCCAGACCAATTTTCAGCTTTCAGTGCTGTCGCATTTTGAATGAGAATTGCATGGTCATACAACACTGTACCTAAATTTAATTGTTATAATTTTTTTCCCACAAATAGAGCGTTCTTTTGGTGGTGTCTGATCACCTCTGCAGTTTTTATTTTTTGTTAAAAATATATAAAAATTCAGAATTCAAAAAAATATATATATATTTTTATACAATTTTGCAAACAGGTAATTTTTCTCCTTCTTTGATGTACGCTGATGAGGCTGCACTGATGGGCACCGATAGGCTGCACTGATGGGCACTGATAGGTGGCACTGGTAGGCACTGATAGGCGGCACTGATGTGCACTGAGAGGTGACACTGAGAGGTGGCACTGATGGGTGGCACTGAAGGGCATTGATAGGTGGAATTGGTGGGCACTGAGAAGTGGCACTAATAGGTGGCACTGACACGTGGCACTGATAGCCGGAAGTGATGGACACTGATAGGTGGCAGCGATGGGCACTGATGGGTGGCAGTGATGGGCACTGATCGGCACTGGTAGGTTACACTGAAAGGCAGCACTGCTAGGTGACACAGATGAGTCACTGATTGGCACCACTGGTGGGCATGGATAGATGACACTTGTGGGCATTGATAGGTGGCACACATCGGCATTGATAGGTGGCACTGGTGGGCATTGTGGGCACTGCCAGATGGCATTGGCAGGTGGCACTGGCAGGGGGTACTGATTGGCACAGAGGAGGCAAAGGAGGAAGCAGATGTGCCTCCTTCCTCTTCGGGACAGATGTCCCTTGAGCATAAGCCAGTGATCGGCTTTTTTTTTCTCCTCACGCTGTCATTGGCTGACAGCTGATCATGTGGTAATGAATCGGCCCCTTACTCGGATCGGTCATCACCCGAGTCTCGGTGACTCAGTGATTACAGCGCGTGCCGCGAGTGCCCTGCAGGGGAAGCGGAGCGTGCAAATGGGAGGACATCCTATGACGGCCTCCCGAAAATTCAGGTCCACGCTCTAGCCGTCATTCGGCTATAGCGCGGACGTCAAGTGGTTCATGGACTTTACTGCTCCTGTGAACACATCAACCTGCTACAAGCCCGTGGCCATGTGCTGAGGACTGGAGTCAATCCAGGCAGATGAAGTGAGCTGACATCTAAACAGTTGCCGGTGTGCTGCTGTATCGCTGGGACTGTTGAGAAGACACTGCTGCCATTAACTTATTGCTGCTAGCAGAGACTGAACACATAGGGACTATGTAACTAAGTAACTAAGATCCTTACTGCATGCAGACTTTACTGGGACTGTACTCATGTACACCACCATAAAGACAGGGCCCCAATGCGAGCTGGCTGAAGAACTAGGGCTAAAGACTACTCCCTCAGAAAGCTGCTTCACAAGAACTTTGCCTGTTGTCCAAAGTAAGAGGTACCTCTTTAGGGAGTCTTAAATTACATTTCTGCCATTTGCATTGCACCCCAAAGTTAATATAGCCCACTGTTTGCAGAGGAGTTATCACAGTATTGATAATCAATATTGCCACAGTATTGATTATTATTGCTGTTACCGTTTTCTAATGCCAGTATTTGCTGATTTTGTGGATTTCCAAGTGTACTCTAATTTAGCTGCATATAACTATTCTATGCTGCTATAGCCTAGTGAACATATTGTCTATTGGACTGGGATTGACCTAATCCTTTATTTATTCATTTATGTGCAAACTGCTATTTAGTGCAAACAATAGACAATATATTGGGTTCATTTACCACTAACCAGTCGAATATTTTCTTTTTGATTCTGAACCTTAGTTTGTCTTTTTTCATAGTATTTTTATTTGTGCTCCCAGTAGCAGTGCAGTATCCATTTGCATCTGGTGTGTCAGTAAGGCTTAGGTTGTTCTTAGAGCTGAGGCTGAAGAACAGAGAACCCAATTTACCAAGTGACTCCTGCAGGGGTAGCACGACATATTTTTTAAGTGGTATCAGTTTTATTTTTTATTGGATTTTTTTTATAATTTATTGTTTGTATGCACTAAAAGAAATGTTAATGTAAATTTGATTTGATCTATGTTATTGCAAGATTTTTGAATGTCCAAAAAATTATACTATCGATTCATTCTATAGGTCTTCTGCTCTGTGGTAAATACTGTATATGCTTTTTGGGGGTCATTAATTTCACATTTTTATCTCTGAGTTTTCCAAGTCCATAGTGCTGTGTGTGGAAATGGGGTTGGTTCTGCAGCGAAAGAGGTGATCAATGTTATCTGTGGTCCATCTCAGCCACACTCAGCTGTTCATTGTGCTGCTTGGTGGGGTTGCAACCTCTTGTGATATGATTCTGTATTGTGCAACCTCTCATGCTCTATTTTTTAGTTTAGGTGTGTCAATGGCACAAAGATAAAATGGTGAATTTCAAAGTTTTCAAATGGTTTATGGCCTATTCAGAATGGACCCAGATGGATTCAGATAACACAACAGTGTGTTGTATCATGGTCACATGATATTTTAAGTTCCTTTAGGGTTTTTATTCGATATGTGCAAAGAGAAATGACACAAATACTTATAAAAATAACACTTATTAAAGATAATGACAGATAAAGATCAAGAAAAAATGAAAACAATACTTAACTAAAGATGCTGTTTTGCCATGGAGTCCCCGTCTGCTTTTACACAACATGGCCGACCGGGTTCAGACACATGCATGATTGCAAGCTCTGATGTGAGAATAGCCTTTTTCAGGCTGGGCTTGGTATTTAGACTTGTGTATAAGGAATAGACAACCCCCAAGCCAACTCCCTTTGCAACATGTCCCCTCAAGGACTTGGTCAGTACAATCACACATCGCACATTCCTTTAAGATGAATCAATTAGGGTAACCAGAATAACCAGGATATTAGAGGCTTTATTAAATATTTGTGAGGCCAACATTAAAAAGGAATATGAAATATGCAATTTTCCTATCACTCCACCCCGTGGCTTACACATATCATACAGTAATGCCTCTAACTGCACATAAAGGCAACATCAACAGTGGAGAGAAAGCACCTGACTATTGTAAACAAAAATAATAATTAATGTAGTCTCCTACCCCTGGTTAAATTGACCTTAAATGAAAAATAGGGGATCTAAAGCATATCTAATCTAAAGCGTAGATACCTACTTTACTTTCCCTGTCTGATTTACCTGCACAGAAAATCTCATTCAGCTATGTTAAGACTGAGAACTATAAAACAATCCAAAAATGTAAAAAAGACTATATGTTGGACTAACAAAAACGAACACCAAACTCCCTTTTGAAAGCACAGGAGCGGGTATGAACATCAAACTTTCCTTTCCAAGAGTTTAAAAGTGTAGAATCTTGTAAAGGTCCTCCATATCTGGTGATGGACATCCAGTGATCAGATCGCAGCTGCAGCACAGCAATTGGAATGCTGTAGAACTGAAAGAACTGTAGAATATAAAGTCCATATCATACTCCGAACTGTTGCAGTTCACAAGTCATAGACATGCAGGTACATAACCACCATGGTAGATAGAACTTCAAACACTTGACCATCAGAGCAAATAAAACAGTTCAGGTACTTGACCATCAGACCAGATAGAACAATTCAGGTACTTGACCATGATAGTGGATGGAACAGCTCAGGTAATTGACCACCAGAGCAGGTGGAACTTGAACCAACAGTTGAGCTGCTGATCAGTGGCAAAGTCTGTATAGACAGTTGCTGCTGTCAAAGGTGTTTGTCTCTTTTCTCCAATATGCTTGTGGTTGAAGTCAACGCAGGTATGTTACCAAGACTATGAATGAATGAATGAATGAATGACTTGTATAGCGCAACCTATGCGAACTGAATCGCCTCTGGGCGCTTTTTGCCACTGGTGTCCATCTGTGGTATAGTGCGGTCCTTGCCCTGTGGGCTCCCAACACGCTTACAAACACATACAACATACACATATTTGGCCAATTTTATCGACAGGATCTAATTAACCTACCAGCATGTCTTTGGAGTGTGGGAGGAAACCGGAGTACCCGGAGGAAACCCACGCAGGCACAGGGAGAACATGCAAACTCCGGGCAGAAGGTGTCGTGGTCGGGATTTGAACCAGCGACCCTATTACTGCTAGGTGAAAGTGCTAACCACTACACCACTGTGCTGCTATGTATGTGAGATGTTTACTGAATACCGCCCTCCTATATAAACACCGCTCTGCGCTATGGGATGATGTTCTCTACGTAGAATAAAGTAAATCGATAGTGACTGAAATCAATGTGATTCAGTGAATATATAAATATCCTAATCAAAGAATAATTATATTTGCACGGGGGATATTATGTGGTGAATAAATCTCCCAAAATGTGAAATAAATATTTAAATATTATGTACACATTGTAGCAGCTACTTAAATAAAGTGAAATGTTTTCAAATACAATAAAAAGAAAAAATGTTGCAATCAGCGTAATTTTCTAAAAATTGTAGCAGCGCTTAAGTTGAACTGGTGTGTCCAACGTGAATTAATAAATATTTGATCCCTTCAACAATAGTGAATGTGTGAATATATATAAAATATAAATATATATAAATATCAACAAATAAATATTTTATAAAAAATAAATGAATATTTCCCTAAAAAATAATAAATAAATATTCTAGTAGTCCACGTCCATAATAAATGTGAATAAGTTCATCAAAAATTCAAAAAATTAAAATTGAAAATTGATAAATAAGCAGTGTCCATAAATATGTGAAGAAATAAATTATATGATAACTATCAATAAATGGTGTCCATAATTATGTGACTTAAAATCAATATAAATAATAAAATGATTTTCCAGCAGTGAAGGTGAATGAGGTGTGTAAGCATTGTACATGGCCCTCGAGACTAAGTCGGAAGTGACGAAACGCGTCATGCGTAGGTCAACAGGAAGTGACGTCAAAGCGTGTGCGGTCCATCGTGCGCTCCACCAAGCCAAACCAGGAAGAACGCCGCTGTGGCATACGGCGGAACTGCCTGTATAGGATTTCCGGTGGGGAGACCGCACCAGGCACAGTACTAGCTTTACATTTGCCTTTAATAATTGTTTTTATGGTACGCTGCATATACAGAGGGATTTTGTTTGTTTTTGAATAAATAGATTTTTACAGTATTACGCTATGTAGCCATTTCTTTCCCTGTGACATGTACAATGCTTACACACTGTGGAGGAGTGGAGGATTGGTATTGAGGTGTGGAGACTAGAGGTGGTGCCATTGGATAAGCTGACGATACTGGGGATGACAGCAGGCTCATATATTCTGTACATCTGGATTTGACGATATTAGTGATCATTACAGGCTTGTAATATCTGTACTTCTGGTGAGTGCACCCCCAAAAGGGGACGAATATCACTTTTGGTGAAATCTCTGGTGGATGGCTCAGAATTAACAACGTAGCAACTGCACAGAATTGTCTGCCTCACCTCATTCACCTTCACTGCTGGAAAATCATTTTATTATTTATATTGATTTTAAGTCACATAATTATGGACACTATTTATTGATATTTACCATATCATTTATTTCTTCACATATTTATGGACACTGCTTATTTATCAATTTTCAATTCTTCAATTTTTATTTCTTAAATTTTTGATGAACTTATTCACATTTATTATGGACGTGGACTACTAGAATATTTCTTTATAATTTTTTAGGGAAATATTAATTTATTTTTTTTAATATCTATTTGTTGATATTTATATATATTTATATTTTATATACATTCACACATTCACTATTAGTGAAGGGATCAAATATTTATCAATTCACGTTGGACACAAAAGTTCAACTTAGGCGCTGCTACAATTTTTAGAAAAATACGCTGATTGCAACATTTTTTCTTTTTATTGTATTTGAAAACATGTTACCAAGACTGTCAGTCCAACATTCCCTAACTAACAACAATACCCATATAGCCCATCATAGCTTTCTGAACAGTTAAATCCACGATCCCCAGTGACCTAGCCTAACACTAAAAGAAAAAGCTCTGTTTTTTTCATTCATTAAGGGTGAAATGTTAGTACAGGAACACCACCACCCATCTCCCACCTGAACTCCACATTACTCTGTATCTAAACTAAACAATGTTCATCCATAGGCCCAACTTCAAGCTACTTAGACCCCTTTCACACCAAGGGCGTTTTGCAGGCGCTATAGCGTTAGAAATAGCGCCTGCAATCCGCCCTAAAACAGCTGCACCATTGTCTGTAGTGTGAAAGCCTGAGGGCTTTCACACTGCAGCGGTGCGCTGGCAGGACATCAGGAAAAGTTAAGGGGCGGTGTGTTTACCGCTCCTCCACCACTCCTTCACTGCTGCTCCCCATTGAAATCAATGGGGCAGCGCTGTAATACCGCTGTAATACCACCGGCGTATTGCGGGGGGTTTTAACCCTTTATGCGCCGCGAATCCGACGGTAAAACGCCGTTAAAAATAGCGGCGTTTTATCGCTGACGCTATGGGCGGCGTGGTGTGAAAGGGGTCTTAATGTGTGCACTTTCTCTGTGTACTTCAGTCTCCTCCCACACTCTAAATATATTCTGGCAGGCTAATTGGCTCTTATCTACACTGACCCCAGTATGTGTGTACAAATTACCCATACATATATGTCACCATACTCTACGTGCCAGCCTTAAACCCGAGCAATTGGGGAGGATTGAGGAAAACCAAACATATAGTAAAGTATACTTCAAATCAAACACCAGTTACTATTTGTACTAAAATAAAAAATATGCAACATACGTTTGCAAAATGTGACAATGTATTAAAGTGTTTGTTCACCAATGCCAGAAGTCTGCCAAGCAAAGTAGGTGAGTTGGAAGCTCTGGTGCATGAGGAGACCTATGATCTAATTGGTATTGCTGAATCTTGGCTGCATTCTTCTCCTGACTGGGCTATTGATATTCCTGGCTATGCTCTCTTTTGGAAAGAGAGGGTAAAACGGAGGGGTGGTGGTGTCTGTCTCTATGTGAGAAGTGATCTCAAAGTGAGTGTGAAAGAGGACCTAGTTGATGGAAAGTGTGATGAGTCTGAAGCATTATGGGTGGAACTGTACATGGGTGTGCGTACTACAAAGGTTGTCATAGGAGTTTGTTATAGACCTCCCAGTGTTAGTGAGGAGGTGGAGACCTAGCTCCTGACACAGATGGAAAGGGCTGTAAGGGCTGGGACAGTGGTAATAATGGGGAGTTTTAACTACCCAGAAATTGACTGGAGTAATGGCACTGCTGGGACAGTTAAAGGGCAAAAATGTATAAACCTATTACAAGACAATTTTATGGTCCAGTTTATTGAGGCCCTGACTAGGAATGAAGCTCTGCTGGACCTGGTAATCTCAAACCATGCAGAGCTTATTACCAATTTTCATATAAAAGAGCATCTGGGTAGCAGTGACCATAACATGATTTAATTTAATGTAACTGTAAGCAACCAACATATACGGGTAAGATAAAAACACTTAACTTTAAGATTTTCCAAGAATGAAGGCTGCTCTCCAGGATTTAGACTGTGAGGGAATGTTGGCATCAATGAACACAGAACAGAAATGGGAATTCTTAAAAGTGACTGTATGTAAACTCAAAAAAAAATTTAAATAAATAAATAGTTGCATGCCTTGTGGTATAAAGTGAAAATCAATCTGTTCAATCTCGTGAAATAAAGTGGTATAAACACATTTTGAATAATTAATAATAGCTGCTTTCACTAACAAGTGTTCTCACTTCACTTAAAAGGTGGAAATAATCAATAGACAGTGCTGCGCTATAAAAAAAAAAAAAAAACATCAATAATAATAAAAGTGTAAAAAGGGTAATCAATAAACATATATTACTGAAAGTTCATATATAGTATCTGTAAATGATTGAAGTGAATTCAAAAAATCAATACATACAAGGTGCAAAAATCCAAAATGCTTGTGCTTTCCTCCACCAGTATCATAGGCTGCTCACCTCACATCTGAGTCAAATCAGCAGTGTTCCCCTCTGGGGATAATAGAGATGGCTGGCGTGCTGCTGGTAATTACTTTCCTCCTCCGAATCGCTTATTCACATGGGATAAAACCCTGATCATCTCAACAAATATGATGGATACGCAAAAGAAGGAAGGCAGAGTCTAGTGCTCTCTGTTTAAAATATTTAATAATGGTAAGGTATAAACTCACAAAGATGGCACTGTAAGCCGTGCAAGCTGAAAACACATTTCAGACACAATAGGTCTCAAGATGGCCACAATGTAACGTCAATATGCAGGCTCTGTCCCCTAGACGCATATCGTCAAAGCATTGACTTTTTCAGTCAATGAGTTGTGAGTTCAGTGGTCGGTAAATATACGATATTGTGTATTGCTCGTATATAACTTATTAAAGTGTCAATGAAAGAGGCCTGGAATGTCTGGAGCTTGTGAGGGCAGATGCTAGATACATAGTCTGCCAACTGCCGGGCATTAAAAAGCATGGTGCAAGGGCAGGAGATACTTTTTGAGCATGGTAGAGAATTGCTGAAGGACCTGTGAAGATATATAATAGAGGGATGCACCCCTAGTGAGCCCTTTTGAGAGCCACAGGTAGAAGGCTCAATTTTGAAAAGCTTGTGGGAAGATTGGGCTACCATGGATAGGTAGATAATTAGAAACAAATGGGGAGAGACCGAGGCATTTCCTGAGTTCTCTATAAGCTATGATGGTGTCCCGTAGTAGAAGGTTATGGTGAAGAGGTTGTGGCAGTGTCCTTAGCTTACTGTGTAGCAAAGTAACCAAGTTATAGGGGTGCACCATTTGCGAGTCAAAGTTGGTATACTTAGATGCTGCCAAAATCCAATCTAAGCTAAAATGTATGCTAATTACTGAATGTAATGTCTGGAAGAGTAGCCCTGCCCTCTCGCCGGGAGATGCAATTTAGCCAGGGGTATATGAGGGTGTTTACCACGCCATAAAAAGGAGGTAAGCGCTTTATGCAGCTTTTGGATAACCTTATGATGGAGCATGGATAGAATTGTTTGAAGTGGGTATAGTAAGGGTGTAAAGTTCACAATCTTAAATAAATGGCGTCTTCCAAAAAGAGAGAGCAGGAGGTCCATCCACGCCTCCAATTTGCACACAATTCTTGTTATCACAGGGGAATAGTTAAGGTGGTATAAAGAGGAAGGTAATTTACCAATTTTAATGCCCAGGTATTTAATATATATCTTAGCAAGTGCAAAATTAGGCAATTGAGCCCAAGGGTAAAGAAGAAAGACTTTACTTTTAGATAAATTGATAAGTAAAAGCAGAGCATTGGTAGAAGATGGAGAAGATGTTTTGGATAGCCACCATCTCACAGGGGGGATTGGATGTGAAAATGTCATCCACAAACAGAGCTATGCAAAGCTCCTGGGTTCCTATCTGAACCATGTAGCTGGAGATTAAGGGGTTAAGAGATAGCAGGATAAGGAATCTAGCACCAAGTTGAAAAGCAGGGGGGACAAAGGGAAACCCTGCCTAGTGCTTTTGTGTTACGATATTGTAGCCAAATTGTACCCCACCATGATAATGTGGGCTGAGGGGGTGGAATAACTAGAAGTAATGGGATGCAAAAAGGGACTTGAAAAGCCAAACCTCTGAAGCACCAGATGAAGCCATTGGAAACATACGTTAGGGTAACAATCACCAGGTCGTCAGAAGGATGGGAACAATCATGTTTCAGCACCACCAATACCTTTAGTATACTGTATTGGAAGAAGTGTATCTGCCCCTAGTGAAGCCAGTCTGTTCCAGTTGTATTAATGACGGCATGATATTGGACACTAGTGATGCTATGATTTTAGAAAGTATTTTCATATCAATGTTCAGTAAGTAAATCAGGTGGTACAAGCCCAGTTCAGTAGGGTCTTTATCCCTTTTTGTGATGAACACTAGTTCATAATCTAGATTTCTGTGTAGAAGAATTAACACTGGCCTTTCATTTAAAAAAGGCGGGGCCAAACACTTGGCCTACCCATAGCTTACACATGTGGGAAAAATCTGCAATCGACAAATGGGTCTCTTGCAAAAGAGTTATCTGTTTTTAAATGTTTCAGGTGCCTCAGTACTTTCACACATTTGGCTGGGTAGTGTAGCGCCTTAACGTTCCAGGTAATTGTTCACATAAAACCAAGAAAACACCATGGGGGAATGGGGTATCTGACCATAAAAGGGAGCACAAGTGGCAGTTACCCAGTGTATAGCTAACAAGTAAACAAGCAAAAGGGTAAGGGTAAAACAAAGACCAAAAACAAAGTACAGCTAAATAGGACCACTTCACTTTTTTTCACATGTAGTCCTCGCTACTCATCCAGCGTACTGTGGGTCTGAGGACTGGGCTAAAGAAAATTGTGGCAATGCACCTTCAATATGTAGGTGCAGGGAGGGAAGAGGCTCTGATCATCTGAATAAATCTTCCCTGCAGTTCAGAGAGCCCAGGGTAGGCTGAGGGAGACTATGGAGTCACCCCACAAACAAACATATAATTTACAGTGCCTTGAAAAAGTATTCATACCCCTTGACATTTTCCTCATTTTGTTATGTTACAGCCAAAAACGTAAATGTATTTTATTAGGATTTCATGTCATAGACCAACACAAGTGGCACATAATTGGGAAGTGGAAGGAAAATAATAAATGGTTTTCAAAATTTTTTACAAATAAATATGTGAAAAGTATGGCATGCATTTGTATTCAGCCCCCTTTACACTGATACTCCTAAATAAAATCTTGTGGAACCCATTGGCTTTAGAAGTCACCTCCAGCAGTGAGCAGAGAAAACTGTGTCAATTTTTTCTCTGGATTTGGTAGATCCAGATCCGGACCTGGAGCTTGAAGATTCCAAAGTGGCTTGAGTGGGATAGAACCTTCAGTTCTGTGTCTGGGCTTTGCTAGATGCTTGCAGCCTGTGTGAGTGTACAGGTGGATCATTATAAGCCATATCTTAGCATAGCTCAGGGCAGTTGCTGCCGTTTGGAGACAGAGCCCTATCAAAAGATCTTGTTTTTCCTGTCAGAGACTGCATGTCTTGTGTGGAGGACTTCTGGCCTAAAGAACTGAGAAAGTTGGGACAGCTACATGGGCCTGGGAGACCAAGAAAGGGTCTGGGAGGCTGAGACATCTACGATGACTATTGGGTCCAGGGGGCCTGTCAGAAGTCTGAAAGTTTCTGAAAGAGCGAGCAAAACCCTGGGGGGGGGGGGGCTGGAAAACCTTATTAGGAAGCCAGGAGTGGGCCAATGCAGCGAGTCACTGCAACCGAGGCTGAAGTTGAGCCTAAGAGCCAGGTGGCTTACTATGTTTCATTATTTATGTTTGCTGGAGAACTCCTGCCAAGACAATCCATTTATTTTGGACTTCTACTTTGCTTTTCATTTAATACACAAAAACACAGTATAATACCCAAAGTTTTGGTAAAATCTAAAAGATGATGTTATGTCAAGTAAATAGATTCCTAACATTTTACACTTTAAAATTGCAAAAGACCATGGAACAGTGGCAAACTACGATACGTTAAACTGGCACTAGAATTGTTGCTCTCTCTCTGACATTCATGGAAATACCTTACATGTTTGGTGTGATAACCATTTATGTGTGTGGGACCTGCATGCTCAATCACATTTTTGCATGGGGGGGGGGGCAGGGGCACTTTTTTAGATTGTATTTTATTTACATTTTTATTTTTTTACACTGTTTCTTTATTTTAATTTATTTTTGTTTAACTGTATTACTATTACAAGGGATAAACAACATCCCTTGTGATATGATGGGCAGTGACAGGTACTCTTTACTGAGAGAACTGGGGTCTATTAGACACTACTGAGATCAGTTTGATCAGATGCTTGCTTGGCAGATAAAAAACCTAAACCAAAAGTGACAAAATCCTCATTGCTGCTGCCTTTATTCATCACAGAGGAAGGGAAGGTATGGATTTACCCTTCTTTGTACTCAGCCAAGGATGAGGTGGTTCTGGAATCCCCGACCACACCGTTGATCACACCGTAGAGCCCAGAAAATGTGGTGGCCCCTTAAAAAGACTGTAGAGCCACTTGAATCACTTCTACAAGAAAACCCGTTGCTGGCTGCAAATTTTGATACCAGGAATATGGCTGCAGACATGACCCTGGTATAACCATTTCACAATCCATAGCTGTTTATCTTCATCCCAGTCCAGTATGTCTCACCACTGTCACCAGACATCACGCGTTCCCTGGATGGTGTCATTCAAGCAGCACCTAAAATGTTTGGCTTAAAGTTTTGGTTTCAACATTATAATTTAAATATTCTATGATCTTTTTTAATATTCTATAATATTATTTACATGCTACTATTCTTTATAGGATTGGCATTAGATGATTGTATTCATTATTTTATATCAATTAGAATATTACCCTCTTCACATTTTTTCCTGTGTTTATTTAATGTTTCAGACCACTAGCATTGGTATGGTTCAGGAGAGAGAAAGGACACTTGCTGCCACCCTTCCCTTGGCAGCTGCATGTTCATAAAATGGCCTCCTGTGGATTTTGGGGGGGCCACAGTTCTCCTTTTCTTGTTTTTTGTTTGGGGCCCCCTTTAAATCCACATTAGGCTCTCATCATTTTAAGGAAAACTCCATGTGTTTTTGCTTATTTGTTTCGGAGGGTTCCCTTTAAATTACATAAAGGATAAGGGTTTGGTATAGATGAAGTAAATCCCCAGTGGCTTTATTCACAAACAGAATAAAGCAATTAGGAAATGTCATTTAGCAGAAATTTAAATTGTATATTTTCTTTGTAAATGTCACTTCCCAGTGTACCACTTCACAGACAGGTTTAACGTATCCCCAAAGCATAATAATTAAATGAATTGTGTCAATTTAATGTTTCACTTTGGTGTCCTTTTATGAAACTGAGATCAGCTGCGATCCCAAGTCTCACAGCTGATCTCAGGTCTTTACCAGTGTATGAAACTGAGGTAATCAGATGAGAACATGATTATCTCAGCACAGTGAGAATCTGTAACTGACTGTCACAGAAACGGCCAGTGTATAAAGGTGCGACCTCAGCACCTCACTGGCGATCTGTGACAGGATTCTCACTTTCTGATTCACCGTCTCAGAGGTGGAGAATCAGAGAGAGAAGCGGGAAGCTGCCTCAGTATTCTGGAGAAAGCAGGAAGTCTTTTGACTTCCTTCTTTCACTCAGGAGCAGCCATACATGTATCTATCTATCTATCTATTAGCTATCTATCTATCTATCTATCTATCTATCTATCTATCTATCTCTCTCTCTATCTCTCTCTCTATCTCTCTATCTATCTATATATCTATATATATATCTATATATATATATATATATATATATATATATATATATATATATATATATATATATATATATATAAAATATATATAAATAGATAGATAGATATACACATACACATTGAAATAAACACACACACATATATATATATATATATATATATATATGCTATATATATATATATATATATATATATATATATATATATATATATATATATATATATATATATATATATATTATTCTACCTGCATTTAAATGCTATTATTAATGTCATTTTTATATCATTTTTTATTTATTAGTAAATAAAATTTTGTAAACCCTGAAATATGGTTTTACCCATGGCATGTTCCATTAGGCTACTTTCACACTGAGGCTGGCGGTAAAGCAGCGCTATATTTAGCGGCACTTTACCGTCGTTATAGCGGCGCTTTTCGAACGCTAGCGGGGCAGTTTTACCCCCGCTAATGACTGAAAACAGTTAAAACCACCCGCAAAGCGCCACTGCAGCGGCGCTTTGCAGGGGGGTTTGGAGCGCTGCCCCATTGTTTTCAATGGGAAGGGGCGCTTTAGGAGCGGTAAATACACAGCTCCTACAGCGCTCCAAAGATGCGGCTTGCAGGACATTTTTCAGCATCCTTCAGGCGCTATTTTTAGAACTTTAGGCCCCTTTCACACTGGGGCGGTTTTCAGGTGGTACAGCGCTAAAAATAGCGCCTGTACACCGCCTGAAAAAACCGCCCCCATTCACTACAGTGTGAAAGCCGACGGGCTTTCACACTGGAGCGGTGCGCTAGCAGGACGGCAAAAAAAGTCCTGCTAGCAGCATCTTTGGAGCAGGATAGGAGCGGTGTATTCACCGCTCCTATACCGCTCCTTCCCATTGATTTGAATGGGACACCGCGGTAATACCGCGGCAATACCGCCGCAAAGCGCCGCTACGGCGTCGCTCTGCGCGGGGTTTTAACCCTTTTTCGGGCGTTTGCGGGGGGTAAAACCGCACCGCGAGCGGCCGAATCTCGCGGGCAAAACGACGGTAAAGCAGCGCTAAATATAGCGCTGCTTTACCGTCAAAGCGGCTCCCGCCCCAGTGTGAAAGGGGCCTTAGTGCCTGCAAAGCGCCTCAGTGTGAAAGGGGCCTTACAGAAAGGCCCCTTTCACACTGGGCCTTTTCTAGGCGCTACAGCGCTAAAAATAGCGCCTGTATAGCGCCTGTATAGCGCCTGAAAAAATCACTAGCAGGACGGTCAAAAAAGTCCTGCTAGCAGCATCTTTGGAGCAGTGAAGGAGCGGTGTATTCAGAATTCAAATTGAAATCAATGGGACAGCGCAGCAATACCGCCGGCAAAGCGCCGCTGCAGCAGCGCTTTGCGGGCGGTTTTACCCCTTTTTCTGCCGTTAGGGGGGGGGGGGGGGGTTAAAACTGCACTGCTAGCGGCCGAAAACCGACGCTAAAACGACAGTAAAGTAGCGCTAAATAAAGCGCTGCTTTACAGCCGACGTCGCTCCCACCCCAGTGTGAAAGGTGTCTTATATAGGGGTTTATCAATTATGTATTATGTATACTTAATTAAAATTATTTGTATGTATTTTACATTTATATGAATGGTGTATAGCTGCATTACATATGTGGATTACATTAATTTACTATACACCATTCACATTTAAATAGGCACATATATGATCTTTAAATATTGATAAAAACAATGTTTTTTAATAATTAGGTTAATGTATATTGTGTAGGGGGAATTTAACTTTATTATTTTATTAATATGTAGGGGAATAATGTGTTAATTAGTGTTTAACTTTTGTATTTTAAATCGCCTCAGACTGTAATCCCGCTACATCTCACGAGATTACAGTGTGAGGAGAAGTTCTGAGGAGTTCCCGGCGTTTGTAGATCGCTTCTCAACTCAACATGAGAAGCGATCTACAGACCATCATAAACAGGCACTCAGGGGAGAGCGATCTCCTCTGAGAATGCCTGAGAACTAAATAGCGGTATTTTACCGCACTTTCATAAAAGGACACCTTTAAGCTTTAACAAAATAGCTGCTCCCCACCAAACAGGTCTCTTTTTAAATGTATTTTTGCATTGATACATGTCCCCCCAGAGACTTCCCAGCCCCCCATACTCTGTTTGACTTTGGCCCTTTTTTACAACAGTAAACCAATCCAAATACAGAATAGTGTTATTTTCTTTGTAGATATCACTTTTTGCTATAGTATGCCAGTACAGATGCACACTTCAAAGGCAGGCCAAGCATGTTATTTAAAGGAATTTTCCGGTTTTAATGTTTCACTTTAAAGCGGAGTTCCAACCAAAAGTGGAATGTCTGGAATGTCTGCTTTAAGGAATCCTGACCCCCTGACATGCCACATTTGGGATGTCATTTTTTTGGGAGGGAGTGGGTACCTAGTTTTGACAGGTACCCAGCTCCCACTTCCGCTCAGGCCGCCTAGCCGGCCCCTTCCTCCCTGCAATCTTCTGGGACAGAAGATTGCCTGACCATTTAGAATGTGCAGCGTGACTCGCGCATGCGCAGTGCGCACCTGGCTGTGAAGTTGCAAGCTGTCACAGACGTGTGCCCACAGTAGTGATGTCGGCACCGCAGAGAGGAGAGGAAGAGAATTAAGGCTTTGGGCGTCTGCATCGCTGGATCGTGGGACAGGTGAGTGTGTGTTTATTTTAAGTCAGCAGCTACACTTTTTGTAGCTGCTGACTTTTAACTTCTTAAGGACCAGCCGCTGCAGTTATACTGCTGCAGGTTGGCTCCCCTGGGAGAATCGCAGACATGGTCCATCGTCGCTTTAAGAGCTGTAGGGAGCGCGCGTCCCCGCAGCACAATGCCGGAGCCAATGCGCATGGCCGACTGTCGCAATACCCAACGGCCACCCGTGATCCCCCCTGACAGAGACAGAATGGAGATCTGTCAATGTAAACAGACAGATCTCCATTCTGTCAGGGGAGGAGAGACAGATCTGGTGCTCCTAAAGATTAGGAACAGCGATCAGTCTCCTCCTCTAGGCAGTCCCATCCCCCCACAGTTAGAACACACATGAGGGAACACATTTAACTCCTGATCGCCCAGTAGTGTTAACCCCTTCCCTGCCAGTGACATGTATACAGTAATCAGTGGCTATTTTTAGCTCTGATTACTGTATAAATCTCAATGGTCCCAAAAAAGTGTCAAAAGTGTCCGATCTGTCCGCCGCAATGTTGCAGTCCTGCTAAAAAAATCACTGATCTCTACCATTACTAGTAAAAAAATAATAATAATAGTAAAAATGCCATAAATCTATCCCTTATTTTGTAGACGCTATAACTTTTGCTCAAGCAAAATCAATATACGCTTATTGTGATTTATTTTACATAAAATATATAAAATAATATATATCGGCCTAAACTGATGAAGAAATCAGTTTGTTTTTACATTTTTTGGGGGATATTTATTATCGCAAAAAGTAAGAAATCGTTTTTATTTTTTATTCAAAATTGTCTTTTTTTTTTTTTGTTTATAGCGCAAAAAATAAAAACCGCAGTGGTGATCAAATACCACCAAAAGAAATCTCTAGTTGTAGGAAAAAAAGGATGCCAATTTTGTTTGGGTACAGTGTTGCATGACTGCGCAAATGTCAGTTAAAGTGACACAGTGCCGTATCGCAAAAATGGCATGGTCATTAAGGAGGCAAATCCTTCCAGTCCTTAAAGTGGTTGTTAAGCCACGCTAACCTGTATACACCATCAGCACTGCCTCGTATTGTAGTATCCCCCTCTGTGTGTGATTTATAAAAATAAATGCTGCAAAATACCTTATTTCACTGCCGAGATTGCGATCACATGCCTGGCCAGCTTTCTCCTTTTATTCCCTGAGAGATGCAACGAGTGGGGTTGAGATTCCTCTCCTGATGTCAGTCTGGAGAAAAGGAGAAGAGGAGGAGAGAGCTGGCTGGTCATGTGATCACAATCTTGGCTCTTAAATTAGGTTACAGCATTTATATTTATAAATAATTCACAGAGGGGGACGCTGCAATAAGAGGCAGTGCTAATGGTGTATACAGGTTATTGTTATGAGAGCAGCAGGATGGGGGAGGATAGGCTTACACACAGACAGAAAGGGGAGGGGGAAGGAGGACACAGGAGCAGAGAGGAGAGCAGATAGCAGGCTGCTAATGACAGAGACACGTAAACTGACCACGGTGTCTGGTCTCAGCAGGCATGATTCACCGTGGTCAGTTTACAGAGCGGTGGGGAGAAACTGTCAGGATCAGCCAGATTTTTTAGGTGTTACAGGGGGCCAAATGACACAGGACAAGCACTGTGTCGTATAACATGCTTTAACCACTTCCCGACCAGCCATCGCAGTTATACTGCGGCAGGTTGGCTCCCCTGCATGAGCCATCGTAGCTGTACGTCGGCTCTTTGAGGCACTTTAGCAGGTGCGCCCACAGCATATCCCCGGAACAGATGCGCGTGCCCGGCGGACACCCACGATTGCACGTGACAGAGCGAAAACCGGGATCTGTGTGTGTAAATACACAAATCCCGGTTCTCTCAGGGGAGAGGAGACAGATTGTGTGTTCCTACTAAGTCAGTCCTATCCCCCCACAGTTAGAATACACAGAGGGAACACAGTTAACCCCTTGATTGCCCCCTAGTGTTAACCCCTTCCCTACCAATGACATTTATACAGTGATCATTGGCTATTTTTAGCTCTGATCGTTATATAAATGTCACTGGTTCTACAATAGTGTCTAAAGTGTCCGATCTGCCAGCTGCAATGTCACAGTCATGATAAAAATCGCTGATCACCACCATTACTAGTAAAAAAAAATAATAATAATAAAAATGCCATAAATCTATCCCCTATTTTGTAGACGCTTTATAACTTTTGTGCAAACCAATCAATATACGCTTATTGCGATTTTTTTTTACCAAAAATTTGTAGAAGAATACATATCAGCCTAAACTGATGAAATTTTTTTTTATTTTATTGTTTTGGATATTTATTAAAGCAAAAATTACAAAATATTGTGTTTTTTTCAAAATTGACGCTCTTTTTTTGTTTATAGTGCAAAAAATAAAAACCAAAGAGGTGATCAAATACCACCAAAAGAAAGCTCTATTTGTGGGGAAAAAATACATAAATTTTGTTTGGATACAACGTTGCACAACCGTGCAATTCTCAGTTAAAGCGACGCAGTGCCGTATCGCAAAAATGGCCTGGTCATTAAGGGGGAAAATCTTCTGGGGCTGAAGTGGTTAAAGAAGCACGATCCATTTTTTTGGGGTTAACAAACGCTTTAAGTGGTTAATAAACACAGAAACAGCTGGAACTCCACTTTAAGTATTTATTAAAAAGAGCTGCACCCTGCTGAGCAGAATTAAAAAAATAAAATTGCTATGCTACATGTCCCCAGAGCAGCTCCCCATGCCCTTTGGCATTGACAGTTCCTTGCCTGTTAGCCTGAAAAAGGGCCATAGGTGATTTGAAAGATTTAGCTCAGGTTGACTTCCATGGGGTTTGGATTAACATGCGGGGAACATCTCACGATCCAAGCTCACAGCTTGTTTTTTTTTTTTCAAAAGTGCTACACCTATTATTCACATGCTTAAAGCGGAGCTCCACCCAAAAGGGGAGGTTCACACAAAAATTGAACCTCCGCTTTTCGGAACCCTCAACCCCTCCAGGTGTCACATTGGGCACCTTTCAGGGGGAGGGGGGTGCAGATACCTGTCTAAGACAGGTATTTGCACCCACTTCCGGGCATAGACTCCCATGGGAGTCTATGCCTCTACCCGTATCGCCGCGCTGTCTGCTGGGACACACACGGTCCCAGAGACAGCAGGGACCATTCAAATTGCGCTGCACAACTCGCGCATGTGCAGTAGGGAACCGGGAAGTGAAGCCGCAAGACTCTGTCCAATGGTTTTGCACAGAGCAGCCCAGATCCTCCACTTCTCGGGTCCCTCTTTGGCTCTCCTGGCCCCTCCCTGGGCCTGTTGAGTGCCCCACAGCAAGCAGCTTGCTATGGGGGCACCCGAGCTGAACTACAGCTCCCTGTGTCCATTCAGTCACAGGGCCGTGCCCCGCCCCCTTTCTCTTCTCACTGACTGACTGACTTTGATTGACAGCAGCAGGGAGCCAATGGCACTGCGCTGCTGTCTCAGCCAATGAGGAGGGGAGTCCCAGCAGCTGAGACAATCCTGCCACATCGCTGAATCTAGAGCGACCTCAGGTAATTATTAGAGGTGCTGAGGAACACAAAAGGCTTTTCATCTTAATGCAAAGAATGCATTAAGATTAAAAAAAAAACCTTCTGCCTTTACAACCACTTTAAGGTTATTGACCTCATTTATATGCTATCACATACATTCATATACCATACAATGGTAAATAATTAAATATGAATTACAAAAAAGTAAAATTGTCATATTTAGTGTTGTTTCTTGTGTAACAGTTTTACAGGCATTTGCATTTTTTCTCCTCTTTCAGGAAAGAAAACATATATAGGGTAATAAAATGTGACAACCTGCACAATAGCGTGTGCTGAGGCTTTGCCAAAATATCTGTAAACAGACAAAGAAAATACAAGCCATAGGCCAAACACTCATTTGCATTCCATTGCCTGTTCTCTGATATCACTGGCTTAAACACTTCATGCTGATGGAGAGATTGGAGCTGAGTTCGGAATTATGTTTTTAGCTATCAACGAGCAGTTTTCTGCTTGTTTTCCTCACCTTTTCAATACAATATCAGTGGCATTATACCTTTAGGCTTTATATAAATGTGAAATGTTTTTGCTGTTTTTGTAGATATTGTTCTCCTAACTTACAAGTTTAGTAGCTTTTAGAAACACAAAGCCACATTTAAAATCATATTTTATGGGGATATAAATTACTAAAGACCATAGAAACCAACCATAAGACTTTATAATCTTTTTATACTTTCCATGTCACGTTGATCGTTCAGGTGATCTGTATATATTTAAGGAACATTACTATGAGATAGTTGTAATTAATAACGAAAGTGAGATCATAGTCGTGACTGCTCTCTCATGTTCCAAAAGTGTGTGGGCATTCACTCACCCATTTTCAGTGTTTTAACCCATAAATTATTGCTAATTTTTACGCATAATCCAGTTGTAATATTACATATTCATATAATTTTATATTTAATATCTTATACTGTACACTTACACCTTGAATAACGACCAATATCCTTGTCCACCTCTAAAAATAGAAATATAAATATTTTTACTCTAAAAATATTCAAAAAATAAAAATATTTTTAATAATGTTTTAACATCCATACATAACTATATTAAAACATTTTATATATTTATATATTTTTAATCTCATTGTTTCTATTTTTATACATTTATATCATCTTAATATTTGCCATTAATTTCTATTTTATCCTTTAAAAATAATTTTTAAAAACATCTTATAAATCCATGAGTTTATCTATTTTTTTATTTATATACAGATAAATGAGAAACATATCTCAGATCGCATTATATATCAATTTTATATTCATGTTCCTTGAATATTGAATTCATTATGTGTAAGGGGGAAGCATGGGTGACAATTAATAAATATATTGCGGCCCACATTTTTGTCCACACATGATTTAAGATACAGTCCGCAATTAATTCTGCCCACCCACTAATTATGTAGGAGATATTCACATGGGCATAATACCTATATTCTGGTATATACTCATATACCATATATTAGTGATTTTGGAAAGAACGGCATCTATTAGTCACCCATACATCCCCCACAAGTGTAAAAATATGTTATAATGAGGATTATAAGTGTTTTTTATGGAAGTCCATTGTTGTCATAATGATACTTTGGTATTTACACATATGATATAAATGTTTAACTCACGTTATATTATGATGTTACTGCCACAATGCACTGGGAATGGCGCTTCTTTTAATAGTGTCCGCAACGGACCTCTAGCGTCTGAAAGACCGGTCCACGGCGCCGCCGCCGATTGGGAGAGTTATCCAGCCTCCTGATTGGACGGCCGCCCCATCCCTCAGTGCATTTATACCTCACTTCTGCCTGATGACCTACGCCCTTGAGAAGAAGTCGGAAATGACGAAACGCGTCAGGTCGTAGGTCAACAGGAAGTGATGTCACAATGTTTTGCGGTCCACTGTGCATTCCATTGACACCAGACAGGAAAGACGCCGCTATTACACACAGCGGAACTGAAGGCTCCATATCCTGCGCAGTAGAAGGAATACAGGCACAGTACCTCCTTACGTTTATCCAATGCTCGCTTTATATTATATTTTTGTACGCAGAATTTACTAGGGGGAATCTTTTATGTAATAAAGGGAATGTGTTTCAATAAATTCTTTTAAGCAATATTACACTATGTGGCCCACCATTTGTTTTCACACATGATTGAATAAACCGCGCTGGTGGAGATTTGATCAAGGGATGCTGGATGAGAAGGCTGAGATTCTGGTCTAATAACCGCGCTGGTGGAAATGTTTATCTGGTGATGTTGGAGGAGAAGGCCCATATTGGTTTAACTACAGGCTTACTAAAAGTATATTTCTGGTGAGTGTAACACCAAAGGGGGCGATCCCCTCACGTGGTGAAGCCTATGGTGGTCGGATCACTCAAGGAATATCAGTTTAGATCTGTTTTTTGCATCAATACGGAACTGTCACTATTGCAACCTTGCCATTTGATCATATTGGCAAGCACTCTTGTACACATGGACTTTAGTCTATTTTAAAGACACGGAACGCTATTTATTTATTTATTTCTATTTGATTCACATATTTTTATATATTTTATATTCTTTCTTTTTCACGCTCACCTTGCTCATATATTTATATATTTATTCATTTATTTATTTAATTTGTGATCACTATAATAAGCGTGTTCCCATATTCATTTCACATTGATTTGAGAAATTTCAGTAATAGCGCTGCTACAAAATTCTTTGGGCAGACAAAGCTTTTTAGCACACATTTTTGTCCAGCCTCCTATTTTGTACGTTTCCATGTTTCTATATTTTAAGCAGCTGCTTTAAATAATGTATGTATAAGGACTATTATGCACCCACATTAAATCAAAAATAATTTTGTATATCACAGAATATTTTTACATTCACACTCATATATATACATATTTATTTATTTATTTATTTATTTATTTGATATATATATACAATTTTGCACACATATATATATATTTATTTATTTATTTATATATTTATCTATTTCACACATTACCACTACTTGGGTATTCCAATCACTGATTATCCCACCTGTTGCAAGTAATACATCTTTGTAGCGCAGAGCGGTGTTTATTTTAGGAGGGCGGGACTATTAAACATCTTCATATAATCTTTTTATACTACTCCTGTTTTTATTTTTACTGTAAAGAAACCAGTGCCAATTGCTGAAAATAGAGTCAGCAATTGACAACCTTTTTCTGAAAATGCTAACTGCCTGGCTTTTTTAAGTCAATGACATGTAAAAAGTCAAGTAAAATTTGAGGAAAATCAAAATACCTAATTTGCACATTCGCCGCATGACAATAACTCAGAAAGCATTGACTCCAGGCAACCAGCATTAACCACTTCAATACAGGGCACTTGTACCCCCATCCTGCCCAGGCCAATTTTCAGCTTTCAGCTCTGTCACACTTTGAGTGACAACTGCGCAAACATGCTACACTGTACCCATATGACATTTTTATCTTTTTTTCACACAAATAGAGCTTTCTTTTGGTGGTATTTGGTGGTATTTAATCACCACTGGGTTTTTTTATGTTTTGCTAAATATTTTGAAATAAATATGTTTTTCTTTGTTTCTGTTATAAAGTGTTGTAAATAAATAATCATTCTTCATAAATTTAGGCAAAAATAATTTTTTTGGGTGAAAATAACCCAAATCAGTATCCACATTCTATGGTAAATATCTGAAAATCTATAAATACTGATGTAATCATGGCATATCATATTTCTTGAGGCCTGAATTTTATTTAGTAAGAGGCATGGCAAGTCTTTTGAAGTTGTTTTTTTGTCATCATTCTTTGGAAAATGAAGAATTTTATTTTTTTCAATTTCTAGCATTTGAAACTAGCAGAAGCTTTGGATGTTCATATTACCCACTGCATGCTGCGATTTCATCCTCTGACCCTCCAAACACTGCAGGACCAGCAGTGACATAGGATTCAACAGATGGAACCACCGTGTGATTGTAGGTAAAGTTATTATGTAGGTTTAGGGCCAGGAGCTGCTGAAATAATTTTAAGGGTTGAATTGAGAGCTAAGGTTAGAGAGAGGCATAAGGTTAGGGTTGGGTTAACAAAAAACTAAATATGAGACACAGCTTCTGAAAAGTTCGTTTTTTGCTCCAAAATCTCATGTTCTGAGAATTGCAGCTCAGGTTGTCCAATGTACTGCAAATTGGGGTGTACTCTTTGTTTCAAGATACCCATAGACAAAAGATTTATAGTCATCAGATCGAGCCATTTATGAAGCATTTCCTGCCTCTGTGAGGTCTGCTACCCCAAAAAAGAGTTGCAAATGCCCAGATAGGAAGCAATTGAGCTGCAAGTTTAAAAATGGCTTGCTAAGCTATTGCTAGACTTGCCAGACTTGCCAGGCTTCACAAGTTTGTTGCACAATTGCAGCAAGTCCACATTGCATGACTCCAGATCAAACATTCTGCAAGTCTACTGCAAGTTCTGGTTCAGTTATGTTGTGCAATAGTCATCCCACCAAAGGGTTCACTGTGACTTGCAGAACCCATGCTGTAGACTCACCATTGCAACTTTTCTCTTACTAGAGACTTGACATGCAAATTTGCTACAAATTGCAAAAGTGTCAACTAGAACTTGTGCTTCAAGTGCTCTGTAAGTGTACACCTTGCCGGTGAAAATGTGCAGCAAGTTAATAAGATGTACGAAACAACACTTCCACAAATCTGTGGCAATCTGGGTGAATTATTGAATTCACACTGTTGTCCTCTACCTGGTTGACTCTGGGGGGAGTGAGGGATCTGGTTGGGATGGGGGGGGGGGAAGATGGATATTAACTTACCTCCCAGTCTCCGCCATCGTTCCCAATGGGTTAGTGTAAAATGGGTTAAAGCGCCGGGTCTGGGGTTATTAGGGTGTTTGCTTATAAGGATGGAGAACGGTCCTCCCTCAATTTTCACTTGTGTAGGGGTGGGAGGGTCGTCCATGTTTTAATGGGGTCTGTTTTTGAACTATAGAGTAGGATCGGAAATTTGGACAGTCTTTGGCTATGGAGATTAGCTTTTCCATTTCCACAATTTTTTCTACTCGTCTGAGCCATTCAGAGACGGTTGGAGCCTGGGTTGAACCCCAATAAAGAGGGGTGCACATTTTGGCCACATTTAACAGGGGTGGTATTAGTGTTTTGCGGTAGTGATGTGTCAGTAGGCATGAATGGTGAAGGAGGAGTTGAGTTGGGGTGTGTTCCAGGGTGTATGTAGAAATTTGTGACGTCAGTTCTCGGACTTATGTCCAGAACGGCTGAATTAAGGGACAGGACCACCATATATGCACTAGAGTACCTGTTTCCTTCGAGCATCTCCAGCATTTTTTTAGAAAGGGCAGGATTATATTTGTTGAGAATTACTGGGGTTCTATACCAGCGCATTAGGATTTAATAATTATTTTCCTGAATCGAGACATTGAGGGAGCCTTTCTGTGCTATTGCAGATATGTGTTCCCATTGTGCCTCTGTCATCTCTATTTGCAGGTCTCTTTCCCAGTTTAAACATGCTTTGTTAGTTTTCATCAAGCTTTCGGAAAAAAAGAGTGAGTTGTAGATGATTGAGATTACATGCTGTTGGGGTGTAAAGAGAGAGCATAGCTGTTCGAAAGGAGTGAGCTGGCGAGAGACGGAGGAGGCACGATCAGCTTCTTTCTTATAGGAAATGTCTGATCTGGAAATACGTCCAGAGGGGAAAGGGATTGTTATCCCTATTAGCTGGTAGGGAAGAGCGCTCTAGAAATCTGCCCAGTCGAAAGAAGTGGTAAGATAGAACCTCTGAGTGTTGCCAGATGTATGCTAAAAAGTGTGTGGACATACCAGGTGGGAATGCCAGGTTGAGTCTTACAGGTGTAAGAGGTCCAGGGTTAGAGGAGATGTGTAGTTTTCTGCAGGTGTTTTTAAAACACCGGAGTGTAGGTTCAATGAGGAGGTGATCCTTCAAGGTAGTGGTAGAGGGGAGAGCGTGTATTCGAGAGCAACCCAGTCTTTACAGTGGCCATGTAATGACCAGTCAACAATTCTAGAAAGGTGACAGGCCCAATATTATTTCTGAAGGTCTGGGAGACAAATGCCTCCTTTACTCTTAAGTTTTGTTAGTTGCTTATATGCTATTCTTGGACTTTTCTGTCTCCATAGAAACCTAGTGCATATTCTTTTGTATGATTGGAAGAAGGTTGGGGGGAGCTTAATGGGGATAGTCTGCAGGATATATAAAATGTGGGGAAGTATGTTCATTTTTAGGATTGCTGCCCTTCCAAACCAGGAAAAGTGAGATTTGTTCCATTTATTTAGGTAATTTGTGATGGGTTGGTAATTTTTTGTGAAAATGTCTGAGAGTTTTGCTGTTAGGTGTATCCCAAGATATTTAAGCTGGTCTTGTTTCCATTGAAAGGGGAAGTTGTTCTTACATTGGGTTACTGTTTCTGGTGTGAGGGAAGTATTAGCCTGGGTTCAGACTAGTGTGGTACGAATTGAAGGCCCTGCGTGACTGCGCAGTGAAACGTCGGCTGTTCTGCGGATTGTACGCGTTTTATTATTAAATTTATATTTAGAGAGCTTATTTAATATGCACAAAAAGCTTTGGAAAGCTAGCTTTAGCTAGAAAGACAAGCATAAATAATAGCAAGCCTTCAGCTTAAAGATTAAAGCTTTAGCTTTTTATTTAATAATGTATTTAGCTTAGCTTGAATAGCAAAGCTTATTGTTTTTTCTTTAGCTAAGCTTAGAGAGCTTAAGCTAGTAATTATTTAAAGTATAGAGAGAGATTATATAATATAGCTTGAAGAGATGATAGTCTGGATAGCTGTAATATGAATAACTGGATTTAATCAGTTCAATCACACCCAGTCTCCCACCCCCCCCCATGTAACCCCCCGAAAGCTTTATACGACAGAGGCTTTACTCCCCCCCCCCCCCATAAGAATAAATAGTCCTTTTTAAGAAAAGAGTTAAAAAGCTTGCTGGGAGCTTTGAGTTATAGCTTAAAAAAGCTTCTACCTAAGGAGTGCTTTATCCCCCCCTTAACCCTCTCTAGAAAGGAGTTAGCCCCAGCCTCCACTTAGATAAGAATAGAGTGCTAGTTCTCCCCTAGAAGAAAATAGAAGTTAGGAAGCTGAGAAGCTTGCTTATAGGAGACCCGTACCCCCCCCTCCCCGAGATGTATTTTTGTTTGCAGCTTCAGGCTTCTTTAGCTGAAAGAAAAAGTAGCTCGCTTAGTTAATTTTTTAGAGGGATTAGCTTGCAAGGAGCTGCAGCCTCAACAGCTTTTTTAGCTAGCTTAAGAAGAAGATTTTTTAGCAGTAGCTTATTTTTATATAGCTATGATAGCTAGGATTCTTATTATTATATTTTTAGAGCTTAATGCTTAATATTTTTTAAGAGGCTCTTAAAGCGAAAGTAGCTTAAGTTTATATTTTTAATTTTATATAGATAGGATTGCTAGCTTTAAAGATGTAAAGCAGAGAGCAGCGCTTTGACAAGCTTATCTTAAGAATTGATTTTTTTTAGCAAGTTTTTTTAGTAATTTTATATTAAAAGGTGCGAAAGAAATAAAAAAATGCTAAAATAAAACAGCTTTGCTAAAATAAGAAAAGAGCTTAAAAAAAAAAAAAAAAAAAAGTTAAGATGAAAAAAAAAAAAAAAAAAAGCTTGCTTAGCTTGGTTTTTAGATAAAAGAAAATTAAAAAAAAAAAAGGCTAGCTAAAAAAAAAAAAAAAAAAAAAAGTTTTGCTTAGGATGCTTAATAGCTTAAATAAGAAAAAGATAAAAATAGCTTCGGCGTGGTAGAATAAAATAAAAGTGCTGATGAGTGCCTAGCTTAAAGCTTTGAAAAAAAAAAGTAAAAAAAAAAAGAAAAAAGCAGCTTTAGTGCTTTTGCTTAAAAGCTTAAGGCTTAAGGAATTAATTAGCTTGTTGTGCTAAAAAAAAAATAAAAATAAAAAAGCTTAAAAAAATAAGCTTAAAGCTTACAAAAAAAAAATAGCATAAAAAATAAAAGATTGCTAAAATCCAAAAAAAAATTAAAAAAGGTTTTAGGTGCGAATCAGCTGCGTTTTAGGTGCGAATCAGCTGCAAATTCATTAGTAACCCTTCCTGTCTAATTTTAGTTGCTAATTTTGAGCTGACCAAGCTTTTTTGCTGATTGTCTGGCTGCGTATAAAACCTGGTAGGTCTGTGTACACTTCCTGGTTGTCCAGCAGTCTGTACCTGTGTTTTGTGTGTTTCTTTGCAAAATGTGTGCTGCTCTGCCAATGATAATGCCAAGAGTTGTTGCTGCAACAGCAGCAATCTTGCTTGAAGAAGAGAATAGGAGAAGGATGAGGAGAAGAAGAAGATACTGGGTTCATCCCATCATTGCAAATCTTGAAGAGAGAGGCCAGTTCATGATCTTGTATGGGCACCTCCGTGGGCATGAAGAAAAATTTTTCAATTTCACACGCATGTCAACAAGTAGGTGAGTAATGTTTCTGCCAAACTATACTTAATTTGTAGCCATTGATGTATAGTGATTTTTCTATTTGCAAGACACAAGTCCATCCAGTCTAACCTATGTGTGATTATGTCATTCTAAGATTATTGTAACTAATAAGCGTTGCCCCCCCCCCCCACCAAAATACAAACTGTACATTATTTCAGCATGCAGCCTAAATGGCACAAAATGATCGTCAGCTAGCACCCCCCTCCTGATGTAAACCAGGTCATATGCCTTTTTTTTTTTTTGGGAGGGGGGGATATTTTACCCCCCAAATACCTTGGCCCAAATTTGCTAGTGACAAGTTGCTTTGTGGGGGGTGGTGTTGCCACGCAGCTTTGTTTAGCATTTTTGGCTCAGACAATTGTTACTGTTAAATAAAAAGGCCAGTGGCTTCTTCTTTGTTGAAATGAGGACCCATATGCATTTTTTTTTCCTGCCACTTATTTAGCCATAATTATATTGTAACTAAGGATGCCTGCCTTGTTACCATAAATAATGACCTTAACCACTTACCTTACTCTTTTTTATACAGTATGATCAGATGTTTTTCCCACATGTATTTATGAATTTATTTATTTTTTACTCAGTTTTGACGAATTGCTGGGCTTAATCTCCCCTCGCTTGGAGCGTCAGAACACGAGCTTCAGAAAAAGTATCCAGCCTGCTGAAAGATTATTGATCACATTAAGGTAATTTTCATCACTCATGTCATTTGTCATGCGTTTTATTGACCATGTTTTTTTAATTTTTTATGTTTTTTTACCTGGGTATTTTTTTAAATATGACGGCACAAAAAATGTTGGAATAATTATTTATTCACGTATCATAAAATATGATAAAAATAGAAACTTTACCCATGTATAAAACATAAATTAACTCTGAAATAACTTAAAAACAAAAAACTTGCCTGTCAAGTAGGCCTCTTCTCTGTTGTTTTATCAAAATGTGTCATGTTGGTCCTTAACCTTGAACAGACCTCATCACAGATTCTGATATGTTTTGGGGAAAGGGGCCTCATAGGAGTATTGAGTTGCGGAAGCTGGGTCATCACTGGCAGTGTGGGGAGCAGGCCTAGCCTCCCCATGTTGACTTTGCACATACATACCCTGAGTTTGGGGGGGGGGTCCTAATTGAAGGAAGTGGGGATGGGATGGGATAGGGAAGGTTACTGTGTGGCACTTCATATCTGGAGATTGGCTTGTCATAACTTGAGGGATATGATGGTGGATTATAGGGGTAAGGATGGTGTTGCTGCTCAGGGTAGTGCGTGTATCTTGGGTAGTTATGGGGAGTTCTTGGTTGGGGCACATTTGGGTAGTTAAATGTAGGTTCCTGCTGTGGCTGGGAGAAGAAGTGCATCATTTTTTCTATATTTTTTCGCATTTCATAGTAACGCTCTGGGGGTACCTTTTTAATTAGTGGTACAAAACTGAGCGCCAGGATTGTATCGGGACATAAAAATGCATCCACCTTTGCAGTCATGTTTTTTAACATGTCTAATAAGCGCTCACTTAGGTCAGGTTGGGATAGTGCTGGTTGCCTCCGTGGCACTTTGCCAGGCTGACCAATGTGTGCAGGAGCAGAGGATGGCCCAGGGACAGCCTCCTCTGCCCCTGAACATTGTTCATCTGGATTAGTTTCCCAGAGACTGGAAGATGTTTGGATTAGTGATAAATCCTCTGTGTCTTCTGGAATCTCAATGGGTGCTTCCTCCTCTGTTTGTTGCTCTGGTTCTTCATCCAAAACATCTTGCTCCTCCCAACTAGATTCTGTCCTGTTTTATATTGTAAAAATGTCAAAAATTAACTAGGCATATTAATTATTAACAGATTGTGTGTTACATAGATGATGTACATGAAAACTTACTCCCTCATCTCCACAATGGGTTGTAGAAAATCCAAGTCCCTGGCAAACATATAGGGTACCCTAGGCGCTGCCCCCGAGCCACTCCTTGTTTCTTTGAGGTGCCGCATATATTTTCTGTAAGCATCACGCATGCTACGCCATCTTGTCTGTAAGTAGTGCACTGAAAACTGAAAACAACATAATGACAACATAATGACATTTTTTTTTTTTTTTTTTTAGGTACTTAGCAACAGGAAATTCCTTTGGAAGTTTGTACTATGAATTCAAGGTTGGAAAATCAACGATTAGTGGCATTGTTCATGCTACCTGCTTAGTCATATGGGAAGAACTGAAGGATATTGTTATGAAGAAGCCCAAACAAGAAGAATGGCTGATGGTAGCGGACCTATTCTGGGAGCGATGCAACTTCCCCAACTGTCTTGGAGCCATTGATGGCAAACATGTACGCATCCTCAAGCCTCCAGCTAGTGGGAGACAATTTTTTAATTATAAAAAATATTTTCCGTTGGTATTAATGGCAGTGGCAGACGCAAATTATACATTTATTTATGTTCATGTAGGTTCTTATGGCAGCAGCTCAGATTCTAGTGTATTTTCACATTCCTCATTTGGCCGCATGCTGCGTGACAATACACTAGACTTGCCCAATAATTCTGCCCTGCCAGGGACTACAGAGCCTCTCCTCCCACATGTATTTGTCGGAGATGAAGCTTTCGCACTTTCCCAGAACATGCTCAGGCCTTTTTCAAGTCGCTCTCTGACATCTGAAAAAAGAGTGTTCAATCACAGGCTGACTAGGGCACGACAAGTAGTAGAATGTGCATTTGGAATTCTTTGCAATAAGTGGAGATTCATGCATACTTCTATTAACCTCAGTATTGATCATGCGATCAGTGCGATTAAAGCTGCCTGTGCACTGCACCACTATGTGCGTGAACGAGATGGGTTACTTTTTGAAGATTCCCTGACCCATAACATGGAGGCAGCACATTTCAATATTCCTAGGGGCAGCACTACTGGTACACTTATTAGAGAAGAATTAAAGATTTTTTTTTTGTCACCAGCTGGGGAGGTGCCTTGGCCGATGAATTATATTGACTAAAAAAAAATATGTATTTGTTTTCTTGATGTAAAGGCATGATAATATAATGCTAAGTGTGCTGTATGAAAAATGTTGGATGTAATTTTGGCAATGACAAATAAAACTTTTTTATCTCACATTTGTGGTGCATGTCATATTACTAACCTTAGAAATTCTAAGAATATGCATTTTTTTAGGGACTCATCCATCCCTAGATAAAGCTGTTATGTGCACAATGTTTACAGCATGTGGCCTGGTACAGATCTGGGGGTGACCACATGCTGTTTGTTAAAATCTAATAAATTAAATTAATGTACACCATCTAAAAAATACAGGACAGCATATACAGGTAGTAAAAGGTAATAAAAAAAACTTACATTTGTCAGCCTGAACTTGGGAAGAGCACCTGCTCCACTTTGGCAAGAGGTCTCTGTCAATGTCCTGCCATGCACGTTTTTTTGACAACGTTGTCCTTATATTTAGGATGCCGGGTGTCATAAATCATGGGTTTCTCCCTCACAAGTCTGATCAACTCCTCACAATCCACAGCTTCTTTCGCCTTTGATGATGCTTTTCGTCCTCTTTTCGACATGCTGGTTCCAGTCCGGATTTCAAAACACACAGGGGAGGAACAGGAAGAAGGGGAGGTGTTGAAGTGGCGCAAATTTTTGTTCAGGATGCAAGCCAGATGCAAATCAGATGCATGCCCATATAAGATAATGGGCCTGAATTCGCACCTGATCCGCCCCGCACCGCACTAAAGTCAGTTGCGTTTTTTCTGCAATGCGCAGTGCGCATGCACCGGACATATGTGAACATGCCTCATTGAAAGCAATGGGATTTGAAATGTCCTGCGAATTCGCAGTGTTTTCCACCGCTGCGAATTCGCAATAGTGTGAACCCAGGCTCAAAGGCATGCGATTTTGCAAAATGTATTTTGAAATTTGAGATATTCTGAAAGAGTCTAAACTCTTTTAGAAGGTTTGGGATCGATATGTGTGGTTCCTTCAGAAACAGTAGTATGTCATCGGCGAAGGCAGCTAGCTTATAGGCGTGATCGGCGATGGGAAAGCCTTTGATATTGTCATTGGATCTGAGACATTGGAGGAAGGGTTCAAGGGTTAGGATGAATAGAATTGGAGAGAGGGGGCGTCCCATTACTAATTGAGAAGGCGTTCGACAGGTGACCGTTTACACAGACTCTGGCGGTCGGAGCTGAATAAAAGGACATGTGGCATTAAACATCCGATCTTGGAGGCCAATGTGTCTCAGGACCGCTTCCAGGTAGTCCCAGGCCAGCCTGTCGAAAGCCTTCTCTGCGTCTAACGATAGAAAGATCACTTCTTGGTTGTGTGTTGTCATCCAATGGTGTATATTCAGGGCTTTGATTGTGTTATCCCAAGCTTTTCTTCCAGGGATGAATCCCACTTGGTCTTTCCCTATCCACTTTTTTTTATTTCTTAATTTTCCAAAAAAAGTTGACCAAAAATGTGCCATGCCTCCTACTAAATTCCTTGGACTGTCTAATTTCCAAAAAATGGGCATATGGGGGGATATTTGTACTGTTCTGGCATTTTCAGGCCTCAGGAAATTAGATATGCCATCAGTACATTAGGATCAATCAATTTTCAGATATACTGTATATACCAGAGATATGGAATTTGCGGACCTCCAGCTGTTGCAAAAATACAAGTCCCATTATGCCTCTGCCTCTGGGTGTCATGCTTGTGGCTGTCAGAGTCTTGCTATGCCATATGGGACTTGTAGTTCTGCAACAGCTGGAGGTCCGCTAATTGCATATCCCTGGTATATACCATAGTTTGTGTACTATATAACTTTCCTACAGACTAAATAATATACACTGATTTGGGTTATTTTCACCAATGACATGTAGCAGAATACATTTTGGCCTAAAGTTAGGAAGAAATGTTATTTAAATTTATATAACAAAAACAAAGAAAAATGCTTTTTCCCCCTAATTTTTTCATTTATTTTGCAAAAAAATAAAAAACCCCAATGGTGATTAAATACCGCCAAAATAAATCTTTATTTGTTTGAAAAAAGCTGACAATTTTATATGGGTACAGTGTTGCATGACCGCATAAATGTCATTCAAAGCGTGACAGTGCTGAAAGCTGAAAGTTGGCCTGGGCAGGAAAGGGGTAAAAATGTCCGATATTGAAGTGATTAATGTAAAATGTTGGGACATGTTTTCTATCTTTTGTAAACAATTTATGAAGGCTTCTTTGTGATTTTCGTCAAAGATCAAATCCATATTATTTTGATCCATTGTCACAGGGCCCTTAAACGGAGTGGGGCCATAGGCCGGGGTTTACTCTGTCTTTTTAGTAATCGGACACTGAGTAACTGTGCTGATAGCACATCAATAAAAGCTAAATTAACCTTCCAGTAGTGTGGCTAGATTTCTTGTGTAAAAAACAAGTCTGGAGTAGATGAAAAGAGCCAGATGTCCTATGCAGAAATGTGCTCCACTCCACAATACTGCTATGAGTATCACTGTTCACAGAGACTACTGCTGAACTGGCCACTTTATTTTGCCCATTTGCTAGGCAACATGTTCTAGTGGACTGTCCCCTGCACATACCTTTAAAAGGAACACTTTTATAGACACCAATGTTTTGCCGAAGAATCTTTGGAATAAAGCATTTACAAATTATTTATAACTGATGAAATAAAAGATAAAAAAATTAAAGCTGTTGCACACCAAAACATGGAAATAAACAACATAAATACAAATATAAAAATATATATTTTATAGAATTGTAATATATTTTCACAAAAACAGATGTTAAAAAATTTTGGAAAAATTCTATGTTAAGATTCCCTTATAAGCATCATTCTCTTCACCTTGGAAATGTGGGTGTTTTTCACCTCTTCAATTATGTTTGTCATAATTTCAAATAAACTAAAATTATGTAAGAGTAGGTCTACACATACAATTCCAATTGCCATAAACCATGTATCTCCCCAGCATCTATCCTCTGGTGGACTGACTGTTCACTTTAAGATTTAAATTGGCAAATTTATGTAAATCTCATTTTCATTTGTTGCTCTTTTTGTTGCTTTCTCTATACAACTGGCAGTTACAAGCTGAACATTTGTCTAACAGTGTGCATTAGAATATTGTTCTGTGCTGCACTATAGAAAGGCACATCAACCAGCAAGTAAACTACTTGCTACATCAACTACTAAGAAAAACTTTTCAGATTGTGTACTTCAAAAACATGGCCTCAATATCTTTCTTTGTATTGGAGTAATTATTGTGACAGCTAAGCTACTAAAGCAATTTAAAAAAAGGTTCTTTTCAACTTTATCATTCTTTTTTTCCATGGAAAAAAAAATAGTTCATAATAGATATGTCAAAACTTGCTTTATTTATATATGATAAAGATTAAGCCATTTTATTGCTTAAGGAACCTCACGAAAGCTTTCTGGTTTTGGCTGGATTTAAAAAGCTTGCCAAAACAAAGGCAATGTTATAATAAGTTGGGGTTTAAAAGATGTGTTTAGCCTATTTGGGCAAATACATTGTGAAGAGAAAGAGAGCAAAATTCATTTTAAGCAAAAGTCCTTATCTTGCTCCTTTGTTATTGAAAATAGACATGGTAATTTTGCTACAAGTGTGGAGTAAGAAAGAAAGGAAAGGCAAAACAGCTTTATTGTGTCGGTAGAAGGCCAAAAGGCTATCTAGCATTTTAGAAAACTGTATTTCTTTTAATATTTAATGAGCTGTCAGAAAAGTAACACAATGATATGCAGCATAATCCTCCTAGACTGTAAAATTGTGTATGCAACAAATATACTTAGGAAAAGTCAAGGCAAAAGTAATCACATTCATTTTATTTGTAAATATGCATTTCATGTTGCTGTGAAGGTAAAACAGAAAATATATATTTTTTTTATTTATTTAGCAAAAATATTATTATATCCTTCTTGGCTATGTTTTGGCAGGTCAGACATGGTTTTTCTTAGCCCAGAGTGTGATATGGCAAAAAGACTTTGCTTAAATAACTCATTCTGATGATGCACGTGAAACAAAACATACTGGTTATGATTTAATAAAGTAGTAAAGCATATTCACTTTGCAGAAAAACAATTTCACTTATCTTAGTGAATGTGGTAAAATTTAACTTTGAAAAAGAATACCCAGACACATCCAAGGAAAACTAAAATACATTTTATTTTTTTGCATACACAAGATAAATTGTTGGAAATCAGCTGAGCTTTAACTCATTCACTAAGCTAAGGAATATTCCCTTGCAAAGTGAAAATTCACTTTGATAAGTAAACAGCCATTTTGCCTTTGGTAAACCAATCCCATTTGGGTTGATTTACTAAAGCAGTGGAGCACGTTTATTTAGCAAAGGAAATTTTCATGTTGCAATTTTACTTATGTGTTGGGATTTATACTTAGCCCACTGAATGTGGTGAAATTCACTTTGCAAAGTATACCCAATCACGTGCAATTACAATAAAAAAAAAACTTGTCTGCTTGCCGTTAGTATATCAACTACACTGTATCAGATGTTAAAGTGGTAAACCCTTACAGACCACTTTTACCTACAGGTAAGCCTATATTAAGGCTTACCTGTAGGTGCAAGAAATATCTCCTAAACCTACATGGCACTGATGTCTAGGGTGCATGCGCCGTAGACAGCGGCACGCAGGCGCACTGAGCGTGCCGTTGCTAATGGTGATCATGCCGTTAGTGGCGGCTCCCGCGGGAGTGACGTCAACGCTGCTCCAGCCAATCACAGCACCGGAGCCGCGATACCTGGAAGGAAGTAGGATGCTTTGTGGAAGAGGGGACAGCAGTGACAATTTGTAGGCTCATGTGTCAGGTAAGTGACACATAATGGGCTACTATGCAATGCACAGTAGTCCATTATGCTTTACCTTTGCAGGGAAACAAAGAGGAAGTAAAACCCATCAGGGTTTACTTCCTCTTTAAGAAATTGGTTTTGTAAAGTACATTTTTATTTAGAAAATGGTTTTGTATAGTACGTTTCTATTTAATCTGTCTTCCAATTAAAAAAAAAAAAAAAAAACTTAACAGGGTGATTTACATAGGTAATGCAAAGTGAGTCAATTTTTTCTTCAAGCATCCAAGCATATTCAGATTTTTAAGTTTTACTGTATATTTTAAGTGAATCCATTTTCACTTTACTGTAGTAAATAACCCCATGTGTGCTTGACATTTGTGCAGCTGTACATGAGCTGAAGTTTAAAAGTCAGGATTGATTACATGGATTACAGTTATTCATTCTGGAGAAGAGGCGCTATGAGAATAGGGAATATGATTACAATGTACAAATATATCAAAGGTGACAACAATAACTGTGATAAAATGTTTATTCTAAGGTCCCTGAAGGCAGTGATATGGCAATGACATGGACAGTACCTGAAGCAGAAAGTAAACAGATGAGGAGGGGACTATGGGCTGTGACGTCACATGACCTTGAGTTAAGGTATGTAAAATCTTGATTTAGATTGAGTTTTTTTTTTTGCAGCAATCACACAGATGGGGGTGGGCAGAGTATGACATTGATCCCAAAATGGGGCATTAACTGCAAAGGATAAAAAAAAACAGATCTTCTGGCGTGCCAGACAGGGCATGGCAGAGCTGTGGCAGAGCTGTTTAAATCTCAGACATGGATGGACAGAACTACAAATCCTTTATCGGGTAACACAGGCCCGTGTATGTATTTCATGTCATTTGTGGTAAAGCCTGATTTGCTTACAGTGTTGCCCCCCTCCCAGATTGAATTCTGATATGCCGGGAGTTGTCACAAAGACAGATTGATGTACTAACTAAAACATTTAAGTATCTTTTAATGCATGCATACCTGGATCAAACTTTGGTCTTTTATATCTGCCCTCACCTATACGATAAAAAGAACTGTATATTGATTTATGTCTTGCTATTGTTATAGGTTTGGAATAAATTGACATGCTACATACTGAATGTATTTTTACCCACCAAATGCCCTCCTGACAGTCGACAGATACACTGTAGCAGCAGGTACCATTTAATAACAACTGTGGTTATCAGTAAGGACAAAGAAAAAGAAAAATGAAAATGTTTAACGTGCCTGTGACTGTAGAAAAGCACTAGGCTATAATAAATCTTTTTTTTCTTTCTTGCAGGAGATGTTTAAGGGGCATAGATCACTGAAGGTTTTTTGCTAGAATACTTGCAATGCCTGGAAGAACCAAAATGAGTTATGTGTCAAAAGATGATAACTCCTTAGTTACAGTCTCTATATGACACTAGTGGAAAACAGGTTAACCAAAGAAAGATCAGAAGTGGTACATACAGCATTTTTTCTAACATGTTTTGACCATTTTGGTTAACAGTTATATGTGTATTTCAGCTTCCTTCTAAGGTCCACAGGGTGACAGCTCATGTTTTCTATGCATTATGATCACTACAGGGGTGTATCCATTTACATAGTTAAAGAACCCCACTAAATATATCACCTGTCATTTTGAGAAGATAAAAAAACAAGCACTGTTAATGTTGTATGTTAAGGGATGACTGTGTTTTCACAAAAAGTACAGCTATCCTTCTGATCTTAATGATAAACTGGATTAAAACATATTTTTTATAATAGGTCATCTATTTGGATAAATATCATCATGTTACAAAGGGGTTATTTACAAAAGGCAAATCCACTTTGCACTGCAAGTGTACGTGAAAGTGCATTGAACATGCAACTGGAAGTGCAGTCGCTCTCAATCTAAGAGGTACATCTGAAATGAGTGGAAGATCTGCTGATTTTATCATCCAATCATGTGCAAGCTAAAATGCTGTTTTTTTATTTTCCTTGCATGTCCCCCTCAGATCTACAGCAACTTTACTTATAAGTGCACTTGCAGTGCAAAGTGGATTTTCCTTTAGTAAATAACCCCCAAAGTGAGCAGTATGCCTTCTATGTTTACTGCTTGACAGGGATCTGCGTACGATGGACTCTACAAATCTCCATGCAGATTACTCAATATGTGTGTTCATGTGGAAGGATTAATTATATTTACATTGTTTTTGTTATTTATTTTTAAATCCATTTGGCTTCAAGCCTTAGGAAAATAAATAATTCATAAACCCCTTCCATGGGATCCTGATACATTTTGGAATGGGTATACAGTGGTGTGAAAAAGTGTTTGCCCCCTTCCTCATTTCCTGTTCCTTTGCATGTTTGTCACACTTAAGTGTTTCGGAACATCAAACCAATTTAAACAATAGTCAAGGACAACACAAGTAAACACAAAATGCAATTTGTAAATGAAGGTGTTTATTATTAAAGGTGAAAAAAAATCCAAACCATCATGGCCCTGTGTGAAAATGTGATTGCCCCCCTTGTTAAAACATACTATAACTGTGGTTGTCCACATCTGAGTTCAATTTCTCTAGCCACACCCAGGCCTGATTATTGCCACACCTGTTCACAATCAAGGCATCACTTAAATAGGAGCTGCTTGACACAGTA
>CM053026.1:640509024-640528777 GCA_028564925.1 Lithobates sylvaticus
CTGTCACACTTTGAATGACAATTATTCAGTCATGCTACACTGTACCCAAAGCAAATTGTTATCATTTGATAAATTATAAATTTGTATTATTTTTTTTCCACACAAATACATTTATTTTTTGCGATATAAGCCAAAAAAGAGGGAACATTTTGAAAAAAAACAAAAACAATTTTTTTTAGCTTCTATTATAAAATTTTACAAACAAGTAATTTTTCTTCATAAATTTAGACCAAAATTTATACTGCTACATATCATTGATAAAAATAACCCAAATTAGTGTATATTATTGTCTGTGTGAAAGTTAGAGTCCACAAGCTACGCTATGCATCTTTGAAAATTGATCAATCCTGATTAGGGTTGGGCAAACTGTTTGGGCCTAGCAAAAGTTCGGCCCGAACATAGCCTGTTCGCTTGTTCGGCGAACACACAAATTTGCAGAGTGTTCGGCGGGTGTTTGCCCTGCCGAACTTCTGCAATGCACTGCACAATGCATTCTAAGCCCTGATTGGCAAAGCTTTGCAGTGAATAACTGGTTGTTAAGAAGAGAGTCGGGAAGCGGGCCACGGCGTCCTTAACAACCGATGAGTCATCAGCTGTCATAGGGCTTCCCCGCTTACAGATGAATAAAAAAAAACATTGCCAACAATACAAAAGTAAAAATAAATGGCGTGGGGTCCCCCCCCATCCATATCAGGCCTTTAGGTCTGATATGAATTTTAAGGGGAATGGCACACCACAATAAAAAAAACAGCACGGGTCCCCCAAAAATTCATGCCAGACCCTTATCCGAGCGTGCAGACTAGCAGGCCAGGAAAGTAGGGGGGATGAGTGAGCAGCCCTTTCTCTTGAACCATACCAGGCTGCATACCCTCAACATGAGGGGTGCTTTGGGGCAGGGGGGCTTGCCCCCCCATCCAAATCACCTTGTCTCCATGTTGATGAGCACAAGGGCCTCTTACCCACATCTCAGGGCTGTGGGTGGCGGGCTTATCAAAATCTTGAAACCCCCTTCAACAAGTAGGCCCCCAGATCCCGCTGCCCTAATTAAATGAGTACATAGTACCCCTACCCTTTCACCAAAAAAATGTCAAACAGTAATGAAAACCTGGAGGCCGTTTTTGACTATTCCTTTATTAAAAATGTCACTGACCGGTGCAGAGCCCCCTGCCCCAAAGCACCCCCCACATGTTGAGGGCATGTGGCCTGGGGTGGTTGGGGGGGTGCTCAGTGTAGGGATGAGCCTAATGCAAGGCAAATTCACAGAACATGAGTAAAGTTTTGGTGCCAGAGCCAAATCCCACTGAAGTCAATAGTTGAAGAGTTGAATGTTAAAGAGAAGTGGCCAGGAATCCAACTTAGATGTTAGAACAAGTCTGTCCCATGCATGGAAATTCTTAGTAAGATGTTGAAAGGTGTTATTGCAGTGAAGTGGAGTGGATTGAGTCAGGACAGAATCAGATACAAAGACTGGGAAAGTATTGCTGGCACAGAAACAGACTTGACTGGAGCAGTAGGCAAGAGAACCAGCTAGACAGGATCTATAGACAAATGACCAGGCTGGACTGGATCAATGGGCACGGGGACAGACGCACTGGAATAGCTGGTACAGAAACAGGCCAGACAAGGATTTCTGGCACAGAAATAGGCCGGACTAGAGAAGCTGGCACAGGAACAGGCTGCACTGAAGCAGATGGCACAGGTATAGGCTGCACTGAATCAGCTGAAAAAGGAACAGGCTGTGATGGAGAAGTTGGCTCAGTAACAGGCTAAACTGGAGTGGCTAAAACAGAACAGGCTGAACTAGAGCAGCAATGATAGGAACTTGATGTATTGTAGCAGCTGACATGGAGGCAGGCTGGACCGGGACTGCTGGCACAGCCGGCTCTGTCTTACTGTTATTGGGTGACAGTTTTAACAGTTAATGTGGGCTTCTCCAAGGTATAGAATCTAAGTAATGACTGGTCTCCACCAGAGCACCCTGCAAGGAGTAATATGCTGAAGACTACCCCAGATCCCTAGGCTACTTTTCTGCAACCTGACCCCAGATTACAGCCCTCAGGACTGTATACATTTTTTCTATAAATTGGACCTGCCTAGTGTGATGATCACAATTAACAGCAAGGAGCCATTATTTTATTTATTTTATTTATTACAGGATTTATATATAGCGCCAACAGTTTACGCAGCGCTTTACAATATAAAAAGGGAGACAATACAGTTATAATACTGTAGCGGGGTCGTACCCCTTTTAGGGGAAAAGACTACATTCCCCATAATTCCCCAGGCTCCCGGGAGGCTGTTTGTTTCCGCCCGAGAGGCTTCTGGGGGAGGAGATAAAAGGGAAGAGGAGAGACCGCCTCTTCCTCTTCTGACTGGGCTGGTGACGCAGACACTCCTGATTGAGGAGACACCTGTGCGGACCGGGACTGCTGAAGGCCTGAAGCCTGGGCCTTGCAGCAGGTGGAGAGAGACTCTCACCCCTCAGAGTCAGCAGCAGCGGAGCGGAGACTTTTCCCTACAGTCGGTCGGTCGGAGAGAGGACCGGAACGCAGGGGCTGTGACGGAGGAGGCCGGACGCCGCCATTGGAGGTCCCGGAGCTGAGGACGGTATCCAGGAGTGGTGAGCGAGCTGAAAGGCTCATCCTACATTGCTACATACACTTCTATGCCTATTGAACTGCTAAGGCACAATTTACCTCAGAGCAGCAGATGTTTCTTTCTGTGGATTACAAATACACCATTTAAAGCTACATGTGCACCACCTCTACAGTTCTCTTGCCGGTGAAGAATACTGTACTTATTCAAGGACTGAGCTCTATTGCTAGGGATCAGGCCTGGTCCGTTAGGTAGGCGCAGATAGATTTATTGCACCTCAGGGGTGCATAGCAGACGGTCGCTACACTTGGCGCTCCGTTCCCCATTGCTAGTTTGATACATATATGTGTACATGTCAAAGTGCATATTGCAGGGACCTGCTAATGTGTTGTAAGTCAAATGTTAAATGCATGTTACTATTCCTTTTCTTACTGCCAAAGTAAAGCCAGTTATTCTTATCTCAGCAGTCTGCTTGTGAGTTTGACTCCATTACACTTAGAGTATAAGTGATATTCATATGTGCATAGATACATACCCCTTTACTAACTGTGCCAGAGCGGGTAGAGCAAATTGCCGGGGGGTTGGTGGAGCTGTACTCAGGGACCCAAAACAAACCAGCGGCCCTCTTAACTGGGGGTATCGCTACACGTGGGGGCTCGTAATCCGGGATCCTGATTCAGCGGGAAAAGCCGCCAGAAGGTACCGGCATGGACCCGATAGAAGTGGGACGGTGGTACAAACTATGGGCCACTGATCCAGCCGCAGCAGCAGTCATTGAACTGCCAGGGATATGGCAGGAAGAGGCAGTCAAGCAGCTCATAATGTCATTATCCTCATGCCACAAGTCACGGATAATGGATATGAGAAATGATGCCGGGTATACATATGCCCTAGTAGAATGGAGAAGTGAGACTCCAGAGCAGTTCAGGAGCCAAAGCATACAAGCACTGGAAGGTCAGACCTATCGGTTGCTGCATGCGCTGCCGCGCAAGGGAGACTGTTCTCCTGTGAAAACCATGCTATCCCCAAAGAAGGAGCAGAAAGGCGCGGAAAGTCCCGCACCCACACAGACCACTCTTAGTGCAGAACTGTGCGCGGTCCTAGGGGAGAGAGTGACTCAGTGCAGAAGAGACCCCGGGGACTACCCGATGTCGGGATACAGGAAACTCCGGATGTTTTCAGGGAGGAAACCTGTACCCTCGGGAGAAGAGGGATTTGAAGAGTGGTTAGATGGTGCCACGCAGGCCCTAGAAGAATGGGAGGTCCCAGAAGGTAGAAAAAAGCAAAGGATTGTTGAAAGCCTAAAAGGGCCTGCCTTAGAGGCCATACGCAATCTGAAGACAAGCAAAAAGGATTGCACTGCCCAGGACTACCTAGACATTCTGGAAAGTGTGTTTGGTGGGACAGAAAAAGTCACAGAACTTACCTATCAACTGGAACACTGTTACCAGAAGACAGGGGAGAAGCTGTCGGAGTATATGGGACGTATAGACAAGATCCTGCACAGGATTATCCTGAAGAAGGAGATAGATCCAGGGAAGGTAGATGAAGCCCGTGCCCAGCAGGTGGTCAGGGGAGCCCAACCCCTAGACCCTGTCGCACTAATACTACGCACCCGGCAGGATGGGAAGAGCCTGGACTACCCCGACCTCATTCGAATGGTCAGAGAAGAAGAGGCCATGTTGGAAGAGAAACGGGAAAAGCAAGTGATGCGGTCTACAAAACTTCCAGTGGCCACGGTCAGGTCGGCCTTAACCCCTGAAAGAGAGACAGAAGTAGATGCCCTGAAGTTGCAGATGTCCCAGATGATGGAGATACTGACGTCTTTAGTGGCGAAAGAGACGCCAAGTCCCAAGAAAGAAGCAAGCAGGAGGGAATTATTTCCAGCGGTTTCAGCACCAGCATCCCCGCCTGACTATGGAGAGATGATCTGTTTTAATTGTGGGGGAATTGGCCATATTGCAGCTGTATGCTCCAGTCCCAAGAAGAAGAAAACAGATAGCCGCCAGCCGGCGGGAAACGCCAAAGGGCCCCGGTGAAGGAGTCAACCGGGTGCCCATCGCCTTCAGTGAGCTCCAAGAAGTATAACGGGAAAAGAAGAGGAGACCAAACCCCTCGGAAGGAACCCAGGGATCCTCAACCAAGGTACACTCCAGAGAAAGGGGGCAAGACCCCTCCGAAGAGACACACTACTCCTAAGCGAGAACCCTTAAAAGTGAGAGATAATAATGTCCCTCAACGGGTTCACACTCCCACTAAGAGGGAGAAAATTAATGCATACCAGGCTCAGGAAAGAATCAAGCATAAATCCAGTGCTGGAAAAGAAAAGAGTCCAAAGAAGAGGACAGAATCAACTCGGCCCTACCCAGAAGAGCTAGTTGGTCCATCTCCTACTGTACCCATCCAGGTGGAAGGGATATACACGAAGGCTCTCCTAGACACTGGAGCACAAGTGACCCTTATTGCACAGGGACTTCTATGACAGATACCTGAGTCATCTGCCCATACAGAAGAAAGAGGAGAACTTGAATGGCTATGGCCTTCCTCAACTACAGGAAATTCCGCCATAGATCTTCCACTTACTGAAGATGTGGAAGATGGAACATTGAACCCAGAAGCCACAGAGTTTGTGCCATTCAGTGTTGTGCCTGAGTGCTGGGAAGATATCCCTGGTCTCTAGAAGAAGAAGTAGATGTTCCAGAACCAGAGATGTTGCCAGAATGTGTTCCTGAAGAAGTGCCAAGAGAACAGAGAGCTCGCAGAGTTGTGAGGCCTCCCAAGAAGTTAACTTACCCCCAGATGGGAAAAAGTTCAGAGGACTCTGTTACCACAGCAAGGAGAAGTGCTGAACGCCCTGACCCATCCACTGTTCATTTGGTGGAGGGCAACCCCAGCTCACTCTCTGGCACAGTTAGACAGGTCGCCCACACTGAAGTGACCTGTAGACAGGACAGCTCCCCATCCTATGTTAATTGGTGGGAGGCTCCTCTGTCTGAATTATGTGAACGTGTTGTCTCAAAGAAAGCTTGTAGATTGAACAATGTCTTTGGGGACCAAAGATTCAAAGTGGGGAGAGTGTGTAGCGGGGTCGTACCCCTTTTTAGGGGAAAAGACTACATTCCCCATAATTCCCCAGGCTCCCGGGAGGCTGTTTGTTTCCGCCCGAGAGGCTTCTGGGGGAGGAGATAAAAGGGAAGAGGAGAGACCGCCTCTTCCTCTTCTGACTGGGCTGGTGACGCAGACACTCCTGATTGAGGAGACAAATGTGCGGACCGGGACTGCTGAAGGCCTGAAGCCTGGGCCTTGCAGCAGGTGGAGAGAGACTCTCACCCCTCAGAGTCAGCAGCAGCGGAGCGGAGACTTTTCCCTACAGTCGGTTGGTCGGAGAGAGGACCGGAACGCAGGGGCTGTGACGGAGGAGGCCGGACGCCGCCATTGGAGGTCCCGGAGCTGAGGACGGTATCCAGGAGTGGTGAGCGAGCTGAAAGGCTCATCCTACATTGCTACATACACTTCTATGCCTATTGAACTGCTAAGGCACAATTTACCTCAGAGCAGCAGATGTTTCTTTCTGTGGATTACAAATACACCATTTAAAGCTACATGTGCACCACCTCTACAGTTCTCTTGCCGGTGAAGAATACTGTACTTATTCAAGGACTGAGCTCTATTGCTAGGGATCAGGCCTGGTCCATTAGGTAGGCGCAGATAGATTTATTGCACCTCAGGGGTGCATAGCAGACGGTCGCTACACTTGGCGCTCCGTTCCCCATTGCTAGTTTGATACATATATGTGTACATGTCAAAGTGCATATTGCAGGGACCTGCTAATGTGTTGTAAGTCAAATGTTAAATGCATGTTACTATTCCTTTTCTTACTGCCAAAGTAAAGCCAGTTATTCTTATCTCAGCAGTCTGCTTGTGAGTTTGACTCCATTACACTTAGAGTATAAGTGATATTCATATGTGCATAGATACATACCCCTTTACTAACTGTGCCAGAGCGGGTAGAGCAAATTTCCGGGGGGTTGGTGGAGCTGAGGGGCCCTGCTCAGAAGAGCTTACAATCTAATAGGGTGGGGGAGGTGATACAAAAGGTTGTAACTGTGGGGAATGAGCTGATGGAAGTGGTAGAAGATTAGTTGGAGACATGATAGGCTTCCCTGAAGAGATGAGTTTTCAGGGATCGCCTGAAGGTAGCTAGAGTAGGGGATAGCCGGACAGGTTGTCGTGGATATTTCGCCACACTCTTGCGCTAATAAGCGCCTTTCAATCTTATGATATAATGTGCCCTCTGATCGTATGCCTCCCTGGATCCCCAGCTCCCAAAAACAGACATTACCAGCAGCTTCACGTCATCCTCTCATCATCAGCATCCAAACCTCACCAGCCAAGCATTCCATCTAAACCCCTGGTTTCCCATTGCCCAGTAAACAGCCATCAACAGCAAGTATTCTTACAGCCTCATCTTTGCCTGGTCAGCCAGCCATCCTTATGGCACACTCCCCAGAATGGTCTTTTTATTATCACAAAAGCTTTCAAACAGGAAGTGCCTGCCTCCAACAGCAGACACTCCCACAATACAAAATGACATCACAGGAAATTACATACAGTAAAAGGGTAGGGCACTCACAAAAGGAATTGCACACGATTAAATCAGACACAGGGAGACAGATGACAATCTATAAAAACATACATCCTAGAATAAAATGTCCACATACATTTTATACAATATAATTTCCACAACAAGGTTGAGGCAGCGAGTTCCAGAGGATGGGAGAGGCTCTGGAGAAATCCTGGAGACGAGCATGGGAGGAGGAAAAAAGAGAGCTTGACAGGAGGAGATCTTGAGAAGAGCGGAGAGGACGGTTTGGGATATGTTTGGAGACAAGATTGGCGATGTAGCTCAGGGCAGAGTTGTGGATGGCTTTATAAGTTGTGGTTAGTATTTTGAATTTAATTCGCTGGGTGATTGGGAGCCAGTGTAGGGATTGGAGGAGAGGGTTGGCAGACACTGAGCGGTTGGTAAGGTGGATAAGTCTGGCAGCAGCATTCATGATAGACTGAAGAGGGTGGAGCCTATGGAGAGGCAGGCCAATGAGAAGGGAGTTGCAATAGTCAAGGCGAGAGATAACAAGGGAGTGAATGAGGAGCTTGGTGGTGTCATTTGTTAAAAAGGGGTGAATTTTAGAGATGTTACGGAGGTGAAGTCTACAAACTTTTGACAGCGATTGGACTTGAGGCTGAAATGACAAGTCCAAGTCTAGGATTACACCGAGTACCCGGGCGTGAGGGGAGGGACTGATGGTTGCATTGTTGATTTTGATGGAAAAGTCATGGAGGGGGGCACGGGCGGGGGGGGGGAATATTAATAGCTCAGTTTTAGAGAGATTTAATTTAAGGAAGTGGTGCAACATCCATGCTGAGATGTCAGTTAGTAAGTTAGTAATGCGAGAGGAGACTGAAGGAGTGAGGTGAGGAGTAGACAGATAGATTTGGGTGTCATCGGCGTATAAGTGGTATTGGAAGCCGTGGGCGGTTATCAAGTGACCAAGGGAGTTGGTGTAGATGGAGAAGAGAAAGGGTCCAAGAACAGAGCCTTGGGGGACCCCCACAGAAAGGGGCAACGGAGAGGAGGAGACAGAGTTGTAGGTAACACTGAAGGAGCGCTGTGATAGATAGGCAGAGAACCAGGATAGAGCAGAATCTTTGAGGCCAAGGGAGTGTAGTTTATTGAGAAGGAGCGGGTGGTCAACAGTATCAAAGGCTGCAGAGAGGTCAAGTAGTAGGAGTATGGAGTACTGGCTGTCGGATTTAGCAGTTAGTAAATCGTTAGTGAGTTTTAGTAAGGCAGTTTCCGTGGAGTGCTGCGTGCGAAAGCCAGACTGTAAAGGGTCAAGAAGGTTATTTTCACTGAGGTAGGAACTAAGACGGTTGTAGACCAAGCGCTCTAGAAGTTTAGAGGATAATGGGAGCAATGAGATGGGCCTTAAGTTATTCAGGGTGGTGGGGTCCAGGGAGGGCTTTTTAAGTATGGGAGTGATCTGCGCATGGATTTGAGGGGAGGGGAAGGTGCCACTAGAGAGGGAAAGATTGAAGATGTGAGTGAGGGAGCATAGGATAGAAGAAGAGGGTGACCGTAGTAGTTGTGAGGGAACAGGATCCAAGGGACAATTGGTTAGGTGGGCATCTGAGAAAAGTTTTGTAACCTATTCATCACAACTGTGTGTGCCACCTTGATACGAGTTTGCAAGAGGTAGTCATCCCACACATAAAATGAGTTTCCAATAGGCAACCACACTTCATTTCTGCACAGCATAGGGACAGGGGCTGACATCATCAACAAGCACCCTGCCTGTGCAAGTGACCCTTCTCTCTCTACCTCATTCATTTAGCAGATTTGCTCACATACTGTATGTCTGGAAGCAACTGAGGGGAATTAAACTTTTTTTTTTAAATTAAAATGTATTACCCTGTCGATTTTTTCAAGGCGTATTTCATTTAAAAATCAAAACACATACTTTTTATCATTAATAAACATGTAAACTTTATTTTACAATGAAAACTTAAAGAAGCTTGATAAATTGCACTGAAGTATCAAAATGAAACAATGGCTAAATAAAGAGTAAATATTATTAAATAGCTCATTGATAAATAGGCCCCAAAATAGTATACTTCTATTAACATAGGTACCATGGTAACATGATAAAATACACTATAAATGATTTACTATTTTTATTTTAAAGGATATCTATATCTCTTTTCAAAATAACAATTTTATTTTTTATCTCCTTTAAATAGGTTAATATGAAATATTGCACATATTTTAAGCCAAAATAAATCTTAATGCAAATATAAAACTTGCCTGTACACTCAGAGAAGCTAAATTGAAGCAAAAAAAGGATGTTAATGAATCAAAAGACAAAAACTAATTTAAACATGAGGCACATAATAAAAAATAAAACACACGTGCACATATCTTTTTAGTCATTGCTAAGCAGAATCATGTTAACTATTTCCATTTCAGTTTTTTGCTGAAATGTGTGCTTTTTAACAAGTATACTCATTAAAAGCTGCTGGTGTATGAAATTATAAAGGAGCTCAAAAGGTTGAATGTTTTGATGAAAGCAACCATGCTGTCTCCCTATTTTCAGAGTGCATTGTCAAGGAATACAATTATGTGTACATCTTGTTAAAAGAGCAGTCGCTCTCATATTATTGTTCGTAAAAACATATCTTAAACATTATGCAGAGTTGGCAGCTGTGGATTATAGATAAGAAAGGCTTTGTAACACCAATGGAAGTCATTTTCTTTACTAATACTTCCAAAAAAGTCAAATAGAGCCCTGAGCATTTTTAAGAAATAATTGTAATGACTGTGAGTATGGATTTTGTATCAGAGGAGCTATAGTTTCTTTTTATACTGTAACATAACATGTACTGTATATATACCAAAGATTGTAAGAAAATTACTGTGCTCAAGTTTTTATGTAAAACAGATGCATATTTACCTGAAGCTATTTATATTCCTTTTTAAAGGCCTAAAGGCAATTTTATCATTTGTTGCAAATTGGATATTTAAAAGCATAGGAGGGTAGAAATAAATCTAGCACAAATACATGCATTAAGTTTCATACAATTATTTAAAATAAATACCACTGAAAGTCAAAATGAGTTATTGGACAGATATACCAGTTGTCAGAAACGAGTTATTGTTAATGTATACAGGACTAAATGCATTACATTTTGTCATGGAATTGTTATGTACTTTGTTAACTTATATCAAACTCATACTCAAATTCATACAGTTATGTTTCCAATAGGTGCAAACATAAATAAAAGCCGAAAATACCCGCCCTTATGGCTCACCCCTCCGCGCTATATTGATATGTATCTCTTAAATATGGATAAAATAAATAAATATAAATAAATATATAAGATGTCAACGTATAAATATATAAAAAATAAATACAAATAAATTAAAATATACAAATAAATTAAAATAAATGTAGTCCACCACTTCTGGTGATAGCAGCTGCTTAAAATTGTGAAAACATGTAAATACGGCAATATTATAAAAGCAGTCCTTTGAGCACAGTCTCTATATTATTGCAGCAGCGCTTTTGTCCTTATTGTCACCCAGGACCAATTGGTAAAAAAAAATAATAAAAAAAAATAAAAAACAATCTGTTCGAATCAATATGATCTGATAAAAGACGTCCCCACGCAGTGGTCCCTTATATGAAATAGTGACAGCTTCCACCGTATATATCCAACAGATCTTTCACCACGTGCAGAATGAACTCCCCTATGGGGATGCACTCACCAGACCAACGATCAATAAAAGCCTTTGAAATAAGATCACTATGCATCGGCGTTCCTCCACACTCTATCTCCTTTGCAGTCAAAATAGCCGGATCATACACCAATTTTCCTCATAAAAACAAAGGGGTTGCAATAGTGTAATACTGTTTCAAAAATAGCCTTTATTAAAGTAAAAACCTTCCCCCCCAGTACAATCTGCGTACCATAAATCAATTAACTTTAAGCATTTAAATGTGTATGCCACTGTGCCTGATGTTGTGCGGTCTCCTCCGGAACTGATGTGTCTCTGGCTGTATAGAACAGCACTGCGATATCCTGTTTGTCCCCTGGAGCGCACGCTGAGGCGCACACATGTCACTTCCGGTCTGTAGATCACTGCCCTGACGTTTCGTCGTAATCGGACTTCCTCTGCGGGCGCCCTCAGAGGAAGTCCGATTACGACGAAACGTCAGGGCATTGATCTACAGACTGGAAGTGACGTGTGTGCGCCTCAGCGTGCGCTCCAGGAGACAAACAGGATATCCTTTGCAGGCGCACACACGTCACTTCCGGTCTGTAGATCACTGCCCTGACGTTTCGTCGTAATCGGACTTCCTCTGAGGGCGCCCTCAGAGGAAGTCCGATTACGACGAAACGTCAGGGCAGTGATCTACAGACCGGAAGTGACGTGTGTGCGCCTCAGCGTGCGCTCCAGGGGACAAACAGGATATCGCAGTGCTGTTCTATACAGCCAGAGACACATCAGTTCCGGAGGAGACCGCACAACATCAGGCACAGTGGCATACACATTTAAATGCTTAAAGTTAATTGATTTATGGTACGCAGATTGTACTAGGGGGGGAAGGTTTTTACTTTAATAAAGGCTATTTTTGAAACAGTATTACACTATTGCAACCCCTTTGTTTTTATGAGGAAAATTGGTGTATGATCCGGCTATTTTGACTGCAAAGGAGATAGAGTGTGGAGGAACGCCGATGCATAGTGATCTTATTTCAAAGGCTTTTATTGATCGTTTGTCTGGTGAGTGCATCCCCATAGGGGAGTTCATTCTGCACGTGGTGAAAGATCTGTTGGAAATATACGGTGGAAGCTGTCACTATTTCATATAAGGGACCACTGCGTGGGGACGTCTTTTATCAGATCATATTGATTCAACCGATGGTTTTTGTTTTTTTTATCAATTGGTCCTGGGTGACAATAAGGACAAAAGCGCTGCTGCAATAATATAGAGACTGTGCTCAAAGGACTGCTTTTATAATATTGCCGTATTTACAATATTCTTATACTACTTAATTTCCCAAAAAAAATTATTATGGAAGTAAAGGAAACAGTTTTCCCCATATACAATAAAAAAGGTGGTTAATAAATACCACTAAAAGAAATCTCTATCTGTCTAAAAAATATATCAAATTAATTTGCACAGTGTTGTATTGTAGTAGTTATCAGTAAAATGTACCACAGCACTGACACTGAAAATGGCCTGGTAATAAAGGGGTAATTCAGATTGGTACTCAATTGGTGAAAGCACACATGTTCTCAGAAAATGGAAAACACTAACTATTGCCCCAATGGCAATGGGCAATGATTTGACATAAATATGAGTAAAGTATTTCACAGCTCCAATTTTTATCTATGAACTTTGTAAAGCATTGTTACAGCACAGTACATACTGCCATGTTGAATTCATTTTGGAGAGCTCTACATGCTATATCATAGCAGTCCTATATATGCACACAGCTGGAATTAAATAGACTAATACTGTGACATCCTCTGTTTACAATAGATACAGTAGGCTGTAATGGCAATCACCAAAACATAGAAGAAGGCTGAGATGGAAGGGCTGCAGAATGACAGATGGGATGGGGAAGCAAATGATGTTAGTAGGTTCAGTGTGACTATGTCATTGTAGCTGTGAAATTTTCCCCAGAGTTCCTTCTCAATGCCTTGAGTTTTAAAGGCATAGTATTGTGTACTGTGCAAATATCATTGGCTAACTGCTCATAACCTAGCTACATGTATACTTCAAAGCCTAACTCAAGTCAAATAGTTCTTAAGTTTTGGATAAAGTGGGAAAGAGTACACTTCCTGTCAGATTTTAATTTCTGTCTGCGATGACATTGAGCTGACCTTCTCTTGTTTTCTGTAAGGCCCATACAAGAAATGGGAGATGCAGTCATCACTCATACACCACCTAGAAAAAAGGCTTGACAGAGGTTTTAACTACTTTATATTCCATACATACATAGCTGAAGTTGGGCTTGAAACCTTCTCTGGATTCCTCTCATACCTCAGCCAGGGCTGTCTTTAATATTGATTGGACCTTGGGCAAACATTTTATTGGGTCCCACTTCCCTGCACTTTCGTTCTTCACTTGCTCTGAGACATACAAAATATAGCAGTTTATTGAATCAGATCAGTCAGCACTTGATTGGTTGCCAGAGCTTACAGTGTATCATTACTGTTCACTGACTGACTGCTAGAGGTTATAGCACACATTATGGCTCACTGATTATTTGCTAGAGGTTACAGCACATGACTTCTGCTTGTTGATTGTTCGCTAGAGTTTACTGTATATCCTTACTGCTCAATGATTGGTTGCAAGAGGTTAGTCCACATTATTACTGCTCACTGCTCGGTGGCTAAAGATTACAGCACATCATCTCACTGCCTGCACACCATGAACTGGGGAGGTGAGGGGACCCATCAATAGACAGAAAACTTCTAAGGATCTTAGGACTCCTGGGATCAGTGTCAATGCTGGGGGAGGGGGGTTGTGATCAGTGGCAATGCTGGGGAGTTGATAGGATCAGTGGCAGTGGTGGGGGATGGGATTAGTTAGGAGGCAGTACACTGTGGCAAATTCTGAATCATGTTGAGCAAAGCTGGAAATCTTTGGCAAGCATATAATGGTGGGTTCTACACTGACCACCAATGTGATGGGGGATTTACACTGACCACCAATGTGAGAGGGAATTTACACTGACCACTGTGTAATGGGGATTTTACACCACCCATCAATATAAAGAGAGATTTTTACACTGACCCCAATGTAATAGGAGAATTTACACCAACCACCAGTGTAAGGGGAATATACAATGACCTCCATGTACAGGGGAATTTACACTGACAACCATTGTCAAGGAGATTTGTACTGACCACCAATGTAGGGTGACACTTCTACACCAAACACCAATGTTAGGGGGGATTTACACTGACAACCAATTTAAAGGGAGATTTACACTGACCACCAGTGTAAGGGCAATTCTGCACTTAGCATCAATGTAAAGGGAAATGTACACTGATCACCAATGTAATGAAGAATTTACACTCACAACCAATGTAATGGGGGATTTTACATCAACAACCAATAAAGGGTGATTTTTACACTGGCCACCAATGTAAGGGGGATTTACACTCACCACCAATTTAAAGGGGGCTGCTACATGGACCACCATTGTAAGGGGGGATTTGAACCTGACCACAAATGCAAGTTTGGATTTTTTTACAGATTACCAATATGAAGAGGAGATTTTACACTGGCCACCAATGTAATGGGGAATTACACTGACCACTAATGTATTGGGGATTTACACTGACCACTTAATAGGAGCATTCCCAGTAACCACCAATGTAAGAAATGATTTACACTGACCACCAATGTAAGGGGGACCTTCACACTGGCCACTAGTGTGAATGAAATAATTGTACACCAAGCCCCAATGTAATGAGAAAATTTAAACTGACCACCAATGTAACTGAGACATTTAGTCTGCGTTCACATTTATGTGTGTTGGGAATGCATGCAAAATTGCTTTACTGACATCAGAGAAGCGTGCTGCCCTTTAGCAGATACACAGCAGTGCCATTAATTGTTAATGACACCCTCACACATCTGCTGAGATGTGCGTATTCACATGCACCAAAATTCATGGTTCTGTGGCATCATGTTATTTTTAAAAAGGGCCCTACCTCCAATTTGCTTACCTTTGCAGAACAGGCTGATGTTAGTCTTAATGACCCCAGTTGTAGGCAGGACTTTCACGCATGCCCCTTTACCTCACCAGAGGGCAGCATTCAGCACAAGTGATGGTGGATACGACCTCAAGGGGGGCATGATATACATATGAATGCCCCCTCTATTTACATTTCAACGCAGCCGGTTTGCGGCTATTTACATATTAATGCCGCCACTATTTACATATCAATGCAGGTTATTTACATGTAAACACAGGGTCTGCGGGTGAGTCCATGGCAACAGGACAGAGCTGGTCAGCATTCGTAACAGAACTTCACACTGAGATATTGGGACACAGCACATGACTAAAACTTCAAGGGACAAGGGAATTTAAACTGGTATAGTTGGCAAGTATGAGGCAGCTGCTTTGGGCCCCATAACAATGGTGGGGCCCAGGGCAGCTGTCCCTGTTGCCCTGCCTTAAAGACAGCCCTGACCTCAGCACCTAATATTTAATATTTTCAGTTTCCACGACCAACCATACCAGCCTTAATCCTCCATTTCTAAAAACCCTACACATCAGTATGTACTGAAAATGTGCATAAAGTGTAAGTAAAGTCAGGAAAAAAAATCTAATATATTGTTGCTTACCAATCCTTAAATGTGGCTTTTGCTTAAATATTTCTTTTTGAGGGTTTTCCTTTATTTTCATCTGGTAATGCACCAGCATTACCCTTCCTGTCCCAGGGCGACAATGCTCACTCACGATACAGTAACTATGGAGAAGCAGCGTTTGTGACCCTAGGAAAAGACTACAAAAACCTCTTCATATTCATAACTTGGGGGGGGGGGGTTGTGTAGTCCTCAGATATATCTGGGAAGAATTAAAGTGGATGTAAACCCCAATTTTTTTTTGTTTGTGTCATAATGTAGAGAATAAGATTTCCTTTCATTTGAGCCTAGTCTAGCCACACAGATTTACTTGAGGCCTGAGCAATCCTCTTTTATTGTTCAGTTAGAGAAATCTTGACAAAGTCTTGAAAACTTTGTCAAAAATGCCCCCTTGCTGTGAGTGACAGATGATTTACATATCTCATGCACTAAAATTGGGTTTACATCCACTTTAATGAAAAGCAGATTATGTACAGGAAGTAATCTGGCAGGATCAACATGTATTTTTATGCACTTCTCAAACAGATATACTGGACTAAATACGTTTATTTAAATATGTTTATTTTTAAGGCTTACATACCATTAAAATATAACTGTCATACAAGCATGTCTGTCTCAAATTTTAACATACATTTATTTACATTAAAATGCAAAAAAAAGGGAAGTAAAACATGATATTCTAACATGTACATGCAGTCAGAGATAAGTCAATACTAAAATGTATTGTTTGGCTTGCTTACAATGCAGTGTTTAGTTTAAAGCCAGACAACATAATAATATGTCTTGTCATGGATCTTATATATTGATTATACATTTGTAATAAAATGGATGATGTATAAGATACTAAAACAGTGTTTATACTTTAATGCCCACTTAAACAGGTACAAAAATGTTTGATATATTACATTGTTACCATTTTAGAAAGTATGAAAGCTTCTTTATATCTGTTATTGATTACTACACTGCATATGATAGCTTAAGTATAGACTACTGTGTATTGCAACTGAACTTACATTTGAGTTATGATTACATTTATACAAAAATGCATTAATTAATTTATGACTTTCATACATTTAAAAGCTTGTGCCATATAAATGTATTATAAAGTGGGTGCTTTTGATCTTGCCTTGCATTCTCACAAAGCAAGAAAATCCCTGTCCTTTTTCCTAGAAGCTCATGTATCAGGCTTGATGCAAAACTACACTAATTTGATACCGGTGCTTTACAAACTTCTGTAAAACATTAACACTACAAGCATTTTACAAGTTCTAGTTCTGGACTATCCTGTTTATAGTGAACTATAGAGTAGTGACTGGAAGCTGTTATGCAATAGTTTATATTCTGAACAATCAGAGACTGTCACATTGTGCTGAAGGATCTTGTGGATTTTTAAAAAAGAAATATCACCTCTTAAAATGTTAGAGTTTATAGACAGTAATACCAGAATCAGGCCCAGACAGATTGAGAGTTTATACATATTACCAATATAAAGTCCCACTAACCTCATGAACTGAAAGATATCTTAATATCCAAGTTCCCTTACATAAAAGTTTTTGGGGGGGTCTGTGACCCTGTGAGTGCCTAAGCAAAGATGCATATTGTCCCTTCATTAGCATGGATTTACAAAGAAGTGCACCTAAGTCTGAGACTAAAAATGCCTTTATCTCAAGAAAAAGTGGTTTAGCATACTTTAGTATACAGTCCAGATATTTGACCTGGTCTGGGATCCCTGGGCCAATTATGTACATACGCCTGTATAAATTATGGTTTATACCTAGTGGATTCTGTCTGCTCGGTGTCTAACTTATCCTTTGTCTATTATGCCTTTCCTTGCTTTCCTTTTTCCTCTCCTCCTGAACATTTCTCCTTATTTCAGTCAGTTTTTGCCAGAAATCTCCAACTGTTTGTTATATATTGGATAGAAATTTATATTTATCAGCTCAGGTGGAATCTGGGACCTAGTGGGAGTATTACACCTTGAACTCTTCCTCTATCCCTGTCTTAGGGACCTTTTCCCAGTTTCCCCTTGGGAGGCATACATGTTCCAACCACTACCCATGGTAGCATCTTTGGGGTGATATGCCTCTAAAACTTAATTTTGAATTACTTAAAAATGTTATAAACACATATGTAGTAGGGTTTTATTTATGTTGGTATACAGCCTGGTGTATATTTGCTCACATAAGTTGAAAGTTGGTAACCTCCTATTCCAGTTTGTAGAGTACCTCATCATTTACATTGGTATATCTAACTGTATTTCTGGGTGGCAGGTTGAATCAACAAGACTGTTTTCATAATTGTATTATGTATCCCTTTAAATTATTATGGATTCTATTCAATTTATCAGTTCAGTGCTCAGAAGAGTAGCTATTGGATAATTTCACCAACAGGGAACAAACTGTCTCAAGCAAGTGATTAAAGTAGATATGCTGTTGTGGCATTTTTCCATATATTACCAACTGCCTCCTTATTACTTTCATTTGTTTCTAGCTGATGACTGAATGACTTGGATCCAGCCTTATTTGTCTTCTGGTTTCCTTTACAAGCCTGATTGTATATCTTTTTGTTGAAAAATCTTAAAAAAGAAATTGAAAGTAAAAAATTTCTTCATTATGTTGCTTCCTTTTATTACACCCTTGCTAATTTAGTCACCAAAGGGTTGGTCCCATGTGCTAGAAAAACTGGCAAACTATAAAACTATAACTATAAATGAACCAGAACATTTTTAAATGTTTTTATATAAATGATCTACAAAGAAATAGTCCAAAAATGTAAACCCAAAACAAAAATATAATATATTGCAGCTTATGTGTCAATCTGTTTGCTGCATTCGTTTTATTTTTAATGATTTTCTTCTTTGTGGTGACACTTAAGCTGGGTATCTCAGGATGTCATCCTGCAACAGATGGCAGGTAGTTGAGAGGTGCATATTCTTGTGTGAGTCAAAAATTGCTACACCAATAAAGAGATCTGCAGACATCAGCATGCTTGCTAGATACCTGTGTCTAACACTTGTAGTAGTTAAATAATCAACTCAATAAACACTGTTTCAGAAATAATTTTAATACTAGTAAGCATCTCATGTTCACTGATGATACATAGATTAGATATATCTATGAGCTGGACTGTGAGTGCTCCTAGGTCAAACATCGTCAGTTAGACCCAATGCTGCTTCATCATTGACAAAAAAACATGTTAAATTTAATAGAGCTCTCAAAGTTTTTGTTAATGATTGGCTTACTGGTCTCATGCTTATGTCTATATGCAATTTAACAAATGTTAAAAAAAGGGCAATGGGTACTTGTAAAGAGGTTGATAAAAACATCTAGATAAAGGCCACGCAAGCACCTTCTCAGCCATGGGTTTTGAAACACTGCTTCTATCAACTTCCCTTGTTCTGCTAATTTGATGGGTTGCATTTAACTAAATGAAAAGGTACACAAAGAAAATAAAATTTGTCTGAATTTTCCAAAATGTGTGTCTGGAAAGATTGTAGTTAAAGAGCAACCAAGAAATGTTTCTGGTGGAGTCATTTTGGTGGCCTTCAGAGGAAATAAATATTTGTGGTTGCATTGTAGAACTTACAGTAATCTATGATTTGAGGCTTGGTACAGCAGTCCCTCATTACAAGTCTATTAATAGTAACATAAATTCCTGTCTATATTATTCTGGCACATATTTGTAGGATGTCAGTATATAAATTGGTACACACACACTTTTTGAGGTTTGTCATAATGTTAGCTTGCCAAGCTAAAATAGCAGATTTGCTTTTCAGACTATATCCTTTTGATTTAAGTGTAAACCATCTAACATAAGGTTCTTGTTTAGGGTGTTTTGTTGAATTCATACTGTTTCTAAATTGCACATTATTGATTTCTTCTGACTTGGATAAATGAAATATAGAAAAACAAAAGGTCAACATAGATATGAGAGATTTGTTGTTTTCCGTTTATCTTAGAAGACAACACCTTATACATCACTGATAGTTCTAGTGCATTCAAACATTTGTAGTGTTTATATATATTTTTTTCTTTCTTTTTTTAATTATACCAAGCAAGTGATGCTATTCATCTATACTATGGTAAAATAAGATACAGCCTAACATAAAACAAAAGATACGACAACAGAGACCCTCAGTTTGTGCATTCAAAGTCTTTGTTTAAGTTGTAAAAGTGCCATAGAATCATCTCTCTTCAGAATATTCTC
>CM053026.1:640529245-640546051 GCA_028564925.1 Lithobates sylvaticus
ATGTACAAATAACAAATCAAATTGTTCTGTCTCTCTTAAAATGGGTAAACAGCTTTTTATACTGATATTTTGTATCCCTCCCTTCAATAAAAAAGGGAAGTTATGATAGATTTTATGTAGAATAAATATTACCAAATAAGAAGCCATGTTAGAGTAGGGTATTAATACAGCTTAATTTGTTAATCTTGTGTTTGTAGTGTGCCTACATTAGCAATGACATAAATAGCAACTAGCTTTGTACTTAGAAATAGGTCCATTAATATTATAATGAGTTACAAAAATAACTAGCAAAAGTATCAGGAAAGTTGAGTTTGTTTACATGACGTTAACTTGTTTTGGCAGTTATGTACTTAAAACATGACACACATTTCTACTAACTATCGAGCACATGGGGACATAAACCTTCAAACATCTTCAGTACTTCAAGATCCGTTTTTATCACATCCTGAGTAAAGCTAATGAAAACGTATGCATTATTTATAAAAACGGTGGTGTGTAATGGAACTTTTGGCAACTAAACATGTATAAACTAAGTAGAAAACAGGAAATGTTTTCACAATGCTGGAACAGTGATATTTTGTTTCCTCAAGAATGTTGGGGAATTAAAAGGTTCACTTTAAAGCTGAAGAAAACAAACTTTTTTTTTCAGGAAAGACTCTAACTCTTTTGCAAAAAAAATATTCACCAGTCTGTTATCAAAATTTTTCTTACAGTGCCAGTGGTACTTTCACAGTGCAGTGTACACTCGTAACCATGCAGGAGCTACAGTGCTAGTTGCTGCCCAATGACCAAAGTGAGAAGACACCAGATGCAGGAGAAAGGCAGCTGTGATAGAGGGAATGATGAGAAGGGGATTATGAATATTGCATTACTGGAGAAGATTACACTAGTAAGTAAGTCTTCCATAAGAAAGTTTGCTGTGCAAATTATATCATATGTATTCCGATAAATTCTAAAGCGTAAGTTAGAAAAATTGAAGAAAGTGGAGGCAATATGGACTTTCGTGGTACAGTATAGACTTACACAATGGATTTAGAAAAATTTAAATTTATTATACAAAAAATATCTCATTAAAAATATCTCATATACATTAAAGATCTCTTTACCACAGACATAATTTCATACACTAAAAGCAATAATATCAAAATATATATGCCAAAATAAAAAACAGATTACAGTTCTCGGTTTTAAGTAAAAATAAGCCACAATGGGGGTTGAAAATCGAAAACACATTTAGTAATGCACCGTTCAGTAAAATTATATGAATACCGACACAATATAGAATGTTAGACATGAATTCACACTAAATGCTTTAAGAATACGGGATTTCATTCATAAAAAAGCAAAATGGAAATAAAATTTGACATTAATACCGTTAAGAGAAACAAATTATTTTTCACCAGTGAAAGAAAGGTACACTTTTTGGTGACTGGATAAAAGATGAAAATGCACAATGGAAAGATTTGTACACTACAAGAATTAAAACACAAGGAAGATATGTTGGTGATAGATAAATGGCGGTATTTTCAGTTGAGGAATTTTGGCACATTACCACAACCAATAAGAACCAGAGGGAATTCATTACCTTTTGAGAAACTGTATACAATCACAAATATAGATGTACAAGATACTTGTGACAATGGCCAAACCGGAGGTGCCGGCATATATAGGTAAATGGGAAAATTAAAGACAGGATAATAATCCAAAATTTTGGGAAATTATGAAAATGGTACATAGTTTTGCAGTAGACATAAATACCATAGAAATGAACTATAAATGCTTAACAAAATGGTATATAACACCAGATAAAGCACAAAAATATCAAATTGGGAAATCACCATACTGTTGGAGAGGTTGTAAGGTAGTTGGAAATATGTTCCGTAGATGGTGGGAGTGCCCAAAAATAAAAAATATTGGAAGGAAGTACTTGAACAAATAAAATAAAACTATTGAAGTGCTAGAAGACCCATAGGTATGTTTATTCCATGGTATAAATAGTTCATTAAATCAGTATAATAAAGTTGTGGTACCACGCTTAATGAATGCAGCAAAGAGTCGGATACCACATTATTTGCAAGAACCTAAGATTCCCAAGATAGGGGACTGGATTAAAAAAGTAGAAAATGCATACAAAATTGAACAATTGAGATGTAGTGAGGAGGATGAGATTGACAAATTTACTGAAATATGGGAAGTTGGATAGAGTTAAAAAAAACAAGGAAATGTGCGGAAGTAGTTGGTCTATAGAGAGTAGAGAGGTAGAAGGAAGCGGATAGATAGGAAAGATAGAGGTGAGAGTGGGAGAGAGGGGGTGGGAGGGATGGGAAGGGTTTTATTATGAAAAAGTTAAAGCTAACAATTTAAATTTTATTTGTATCTGATATATATATTGAAATTAATAAAAATAAACAAAAAAGGGGGGGCGGAGCCGGCGGCCAGAGCGCATGGACGGCTGAGGAGAGCGCTCTGACACAGCGGCTCAGACAAAGCGGCACACAGCGAGTAATCAGCTCTAAATTTCAGCTCCTATGCCAGGGGAACAACCCAGGAACGCTCCGGGAATGATGGCAAAGCAAAAGGACCGAGATGGCCCCAGAAAATTAACCGAATTCTTCCCTCCGGCGGCCGGTGTGGCGATCCAAGATGGCGCCCGTGGGGAAAGACAGGCCGCGGCCTACACAGCACCATCCGCCCTACATCCAGCCTGCCAGCAATCATCCGAGGGTGAGTCACACACCAATCTGACCCCAATGCCTGCATCCCCGTTTGTCAGCCCTGTAAAGCAGAAAAGGAAGCTTGGGATAGAGGGGCACCACACATATCACACAGGACTAGATGAGGATTCCATGGAGGAATCCTCCTCATATGCCCAGCAACTAGAGAACGAAAGAAGAAACTACTACGTATGACACAGCTCCACAAATCCATTGCTGATCTTGAATCGCTACATAAAAACCCCGCTACTACCACACCTAGTATCCTAAAGCAGCTCACTCAATGTCGTGAGGATTTACGGCAGGAGCTCAAAAAAGATCAGGACATATTCTTCAAGCGAATGAAGCTATCCTTCTACTCGCAAAACAATAGAGCAGGTAAAATTCTCGCCTCCCAGTTGCGAAAACGACAAGCCAGGACAAACCTCACCCAAATCCAACATCACAGAACCCAAAAAGTATCCTATAACCCCAAAGACATCGCCAACACCTTTAAAGACTTTTATGACTCCCTCTATAATCTTAAAAATGACCCATCTACCCACCAACCCTCTGAAATAGATGCTTTCCTCAAAGGAGTGGACCTACCCTCTATTGATACAACCACCCTCCAGCACCTAAACTCCCCAATTACACCCGATGAAGTGACCTCAATAATGAAATCCCTTCCCATGCACAAATCTCCAGGGGCAGATGGCTTTTCAGCTGAATACTACAAGGCCTTTCTCCCAATCCTAGTGCCCACACTGGTAGATGTTTTCAATGGGGCTGTTACTTCTGGGTCATTTCCTGAGGAAATGCTACAAGCTATAATAGTCACAATCCCGAAACCAGGTAAGGACCCCTCCCACCCTCAAAACTTTAGGCCAATTTCCCTGTTGAATTCTGATCTCAAAATTTTTGCTAAAGTACTGGCCAATAGACTTATGTTAGTCACTCCCAACCTTATAGGACTAGACCAAGTAGGCTTTGTTAAAGGCAGACAGGCCCCAGATGGAACCAGGAGGATGCTTAACCTGTTGCGCTTCACTGAACTCAACAACACCCCTAGCGCTTTTTTAGCTTTGGACGCCGAAAAGGCATTTGATAGGGTGAATTGGACTTACTTGTCAAAAACCCTAACTAAATTTGGAATAATAGGCCAAATCCAATCTGCAATAATGTCCCTCTACTCCCAACCCTCGGCTAGAGTTTACAACTCTGGCCTCCTCTCTGACAAATTCCCGCTCTCTAATGGTACTCGTCAAGGGTGTCCACTGTCCCCAATCTTATTCTCCCTTGTCATAGAACCTCTTGCAGAAAGTATTCGCGCCTCTGACTCAATACACGGTATTAAAATTGGTAGGGAAACCCACAAAATAGGCTTATTCGCCGATGATATCATACTCACTATCACTAAACCAGAAACCTCCATCACTGCTATAAACAAACTACTGCACGACTTTGGATTAGTATCCTACTATAAAATCAATACTAGTAAATGCAACGCACTTACACAGAACATACCATTGCTGGCACAGAAGAGACTGCAACTTGTCTTCCCCTGTACCTGGAATTCGCCTTCTATTACATATCTTGGGGTGCAGCTATCCTCCTCTTCAGCAAACATCTATACTCACAACTTTCCCCCATTACTACTCAAAGTGGCTGAGGAAATGAAACAAATCTCTAAGCTCCATCTAACCTGGATAGGGAGGATCGCTGCATACCAAATGCAAATAATGCCAAAATTGATATACCACTTCAGAACCCTTCCTATCCCCATCCCCCGAGCCTTCTTTACACAATTATCTAGACTCCCTAATTCATTTATATGGTCGGGAAAAAAACCGCGAGTAGCACTATCCCACCTATACAAACCTAAGCACCTAGGAGGAGTAGGCCTGCCCAATGCCCGCCTTTACTACAAAGCAGCGCTATTAGCCCAAATGAAATACTGGTACTCCTGCCAAACGGACAATAGATGGTCGAACCTGGAGTGTGCAATCACCCCAGGGCATGACCTCCCTGCTCTAGCATTCGCAGCAAGTATCTATCACAAGCCTATGATACCACCATATCCATCTATCCAGGCCACTGTCGCAGCCTGGTTGGCCCTTACACAACAAACCTTCACTGACACCCCTAATAGAAGACTCCCGACCCCACTAGCTTCCTACCAATACCTCATACCTAACTTCTCTATCTCGGACTGGAAAAAGAGAGGTATACACTTCCTCTCTTCCCTCCTGGAGACTCACGCTCACACCCCACTTGATGACTTCCAAATATTTCAAATAAAGCACCACTCCTCATCTAGCTTTAGCAAACCTATAGAAATTCCCCAAGCACTATGGGATTTTATGAACAGCAAACCCCCTCTTAAAAGAAAAGGGATCTCCCTATTCTACAAAATGCTTCAACCTATGTATCTCACCTCCAAACTACACAGCATGACTAAATGGGAGCAGGAACTACAAAAGGTATTTACACTGGCTCAATGGCAACTTGCAATAAAAATTAATAGCAAATCCTCAGCATGTATTGACCACCGGGACAATGCACAAAAAATACTACACAGATGGTATCTTACACCTACACGACTACATAACATGGATGCATCTATCACCCCACTATGCTGGAGAAATTGCCAGGGTCACGGTAATTTACTACATACTCTCTGGAGCTGCGGTATAATTACAAATTTTTGGAAGGAAGTTTCTTCGATGATTCGGATCGTCACCAGTACCACTATTGAACTTACACCAGCTTTAGCATTACTCAGCCTAGGAATTGAACAATATCCCCCTGTAATGAGGAAAGTAGTAGCACATATCTTATTTGCTACCCGCATTGCCATAGCGAAAGAATGGCGCTCTGCATCACCACCCATTCTGGCAGTAGTGATATCCCGGGTTAACACCCAATACACTATGGAAAAGCTCCTAGCATATAAAGAAGGAAGAGCTTCAGTTTTCCACAAGTATTGGGAGAACTGGAAAACTTCCAAATTTGCCTCTTCACATTTGTGATATATGTCGAACTACAAATAACTGATGTTATATAACAACTGTCTGCCCATCTAGGAGGAGAAGCGTTGACCACCCAGAGCAACAAGGGTACTCTTCTAATTTGCAACACCCCAGCACATTCTACCATTGTTGCTCTGGGGAGACGTGTGTATTAACCATATCCATGTATCTATCGGAGTTTACTGATTTTATAGTATGTGTTTACATAACCATATATTACTTGTTAGTTACGCATCGTCATGTGCGTCTTCGTTATCACCCAAGACCCTCAGTAAGGTCCATGGGTTACTACCCTGAACTTACACTTAATATGAGCCTGCTCACAATGTACCCATATGGGGTGACAGGCCATGCCTCCTATGAGGCCGTTTCCTTTTAATGTTTGGGTAGATTTTTTGATGTGAAATGTGGAACTAATCTTTCATATATCTACGGTTTTAATTGTGACTACCTGTTTACGCTGTTTATTGATATCAAATGTACACTGTAAAACCCAATAAAAATCTTTGGTTAAAAAAAAAAATAAACAAAAAAAAATCCTAATATAACAGCTTAACCTGTATTGAGTCGATAAATAACAAATATTTGTAAATTTTAAATTACGCCTTTTTGCAAAATAGTCAAAATTAAACTTACACAAAACTATAAATAACCAATTTTCTCTAAAAATCGGGAGGTTTTCATTTTTCAATTACAGCTTTCAAAGTTTTTAAAAGACCCCCCCCCCCCCCAAACTAAACATCTTATGAAAGCATAGGACCAGTAGAATAAAAAGAAGGTGCTACTGATTTTTAAGGGCTTACGATATCTGCTCAAATGTTTACCAAAACAATATTTTTTGCTAAAAATGCATTAAAATCATTATTAGCAGATACAAACACAGCAAATTTTACAAAATTCCTTCTAAATATAAAAGCTAAACAAGTATAGAGTTAATAAATAACAAATACTTGTACATTTAAATTGTGCATTTTTGAGAAATGGTGAAAATCGGACGTACGAAAAACTTTCTCTAGAAATATGGAGGTTTTAAATTTTAACTTACAGATTCATTTCAGAGTTTGTAAAAAAAAAAAAAAAAATATATTTTCTAAAAGCACATGGCCAGTAGAAAAAAAAAGGTGCTACTGATTTTTAAGGCCCCGTGATATTAGCACAAATGTTTACCAAACCAATATTTTTGCTGAAAATACACTAAAATCATTATTAATTGATTCATACATGGCAAAAATTACCAAATTCCTGCTAATTTTCTACTAAATGTAAAAGTTAAAACTTTATTGAGTTAACAAATAACAAATATTTGTACATTTTAAATTGCACCTTTTTGTGAAATAGCGCAAAACAGTAAATAAAAAAGTTGAAGGTTACCATTTTTCCCTTACAGCTTTCAGAATTTGTGAAAGACCCATCAAACCATAGATTTTCTGAAAAAATTTTCTGAAAATAAAAAAAAAGTGCTGCTGATTTTTTAGGCCCCGCAATACTTGTGAAAATATTCATCAAATCCCTATTTTCACAAAAAATACACTAAAATCATTATTAGTGCACACAAACACAACATAACTTACAAAATTCCTGTTAAATTGCTTCTAAAGCATTGTTCACACGTGACATACTAAAGTGTATGCCCTTGGAGGGCAATGTTTACTTGCACGGGGATGCACAGGTGTTCCGGGCAATGTTTACTCGCACGGGGATGCACAGGTGTTCCGGGCATTCCTGTACAGGCAGTCCCATTTTTGTCAATTGGGATGCAATGGCTGCAGAGGCATAGCTGCTGCTCCCAGTCTGCCATCTGTGTAGGTGTGGGTGCACGATTCCGAATGCAGACAGTGTGAGCTCATGTAAATTCACCCCCAGTGGTGGCTGGTGCTCAAAATTTCAGGGGGGGCACAAACTAACATCACCCCCCCTGGAAGACAAACAGCGGTCAAACAACAGCATTGACCCACCCCCCCACCACCCCCTGTCATGGAAGATGAATGGTGGCATTTACCCACCACCCCCTGTGGGGCGGAGAGGGAGACAAGGCACTAGACACTGTGAATGCTGCCTTACCTTATGGACTAGGGGGAAGGAAGAGTCGGGGGCCACTCCCGCGAGCACACAGTGGGACATTCTCCTCCTGGCCTCAGGAAGTGTGTTCTGAGACACGATTGGCCATGGCAATAGGGGTTTTCTGATTGGCTGGGAGGAGGATCAGTGTGGCAGTGGCAGTAGCGAATATTCATCCTCTAATGTCACACAAGTGATCACTGCGCCCGAACCCACTCTTTTTTCAAGTCTATTAGAGCCTCTGGCTCTAATCAAGTGCTTAAAAAAAAACCCTTGGAATCCTTGCGTCCGGACCCCTGCATGTGGATGCATGGATGGGGGGCGGCACCCCTGTGCCCCTTATGGAGCGGCCACCACTGATGCACCCGGACCTACGTGGATGTACAATTGGGAACAATCGCGTTGTTGGCGCAGTTGCTATATCCCAAATTACATCAGTGGGACTGCCTGCATAGAGATGCACAGAACACTGGAACAATTGTGCATTCGTGTACAGGTAAACACAGTCTTGCAGGGGTGTACACTGTGTATGCCCTGTGTAAACAAGGCCTTAGGCCCCTTTCGAGCAGACCGATGTAAATGGACATGTGACTGCATTTGACCCAGTCCGCCAAAAACAGACGGATGGGATGTCAGCAGAACAGATGTCAATCGGATGGAAATAGACAAGCAGTCCGTTTCCATCCGACCTCCCCACACAAAGCAGTGGGCTGTGTCCGCTCTGCATCAGCACGGACCTGTCATCCACGTGCTCAGCGGGGATCAGCAGACAGATCCCCTGCTGAGCAGGTGGATCTGCTTGACGGAGTCCACTCCATGTGAAAGGGGCCTTACTATGTTTTTTTTTGTTATATATTTTAACGTTTCACATTTTTTTAATTATATTTTTTATTATTTTGTACTTTTTTGTCTTTGGTGAGATACCAGAGGTCTAAACAGACCCCTGATGTCTTTTATTGAGACTGAAGTTAGTCCCTTTCTCTACAACACATTGCATAAATATGGAGCCTGTATAGAGACCCTTTATTCATTCATAAACTGACACATAGTAAGCTCGGTTTACTATGCTCTGTTATCAATGAACACAGGAGCAATCTGTAGTGATCGCTGCCTGGGTCCATTGTAGTACAGGAAGGGTGCTGGTAAACACATAATTACTAAGCTCCCCCCAGCCCCAACCTAACCTGCTGCCTTCAGCTCCCCCCCACTCCAGCCTGACAGCTTGCCGGAGCTGAGTGCCGGACAGAAGCTGCAAGCGGCGGAAGGGGAGGGGGGAATGCCACTCAGAGCAGAGGTGGATTAGAGATGCGGTAAGGGAGCTTCATATAAAGTCCCACCTTCCTTGTTTGCATCTTTGCTGCCCCATGCTGCATTTTTGCCCTTGTTGTCAGAATGTCAGGGATGGAGGCACATGACTATGCCCAGTCATGGCTTCATTTAAAGTCCCAACTTCCCTAATCCCCCCTTCCTTAAAATGGTTGTATAGTCATAAAATGTACTTTTAACTACAGGTAAGCCTATAATGAGGCTTACCTGTAGGGAAAAAAAAATATCTCCTAAACCTGTACGGTTTAGGAGATATTCCCCGTGCAATGCGCCATTGACTGCATGGTGCATGCGCACGGGGGATTCTCAGCTGAAAAGCCGACAGAATCCGAACCCTGCCAGGAAGAAGTCTCCCGTGCGTATGTGCGGGAGTGACGACATTGCGGCTCCAGCCACTCACATCGTTGGAGTCGCGATACCCAGAAGACACGCCGAGGCAACATGTCAGCTACCTTGGCGTGGACAAGGTGAGTTACCGACGCCTCGTTCTAAGGTAAGTATTTTATAATGAGCTAGTATGTGGTGCATACTAGCTCATTATGCCTTTTCCCTTACAGGTGTGTTAAAAAGCGGGTATATAACCGCTTTAATAGAAAAGAAGGGGTGAGCCTTTTTAGAGGAAGGGGAGTGATGGGAGGTGGAGAGGCTTTATACAGGGAAGTGGCAGCATGGGGTAGGTTAGGCAGTCAAATTTGAGGTGAATAACTCTGATCAGCGGATTGTAATCCACTGATCAGAGATTTGGGATTGTTCAGCAGAGTCTGCTGAACAAATCTGTTCTAAGTTTTAAACACTGAAGGGACCATGAGCTTTTAGCAGTAGGAGGAATGAGGTCTGTATGGCGTACTGACCTGGGAAGCTGGAAGCAGTGATGTAGGTTCATATACCATACGGACCTGGCAGTAAAAGGGTTAATATATAGGTACTGATAGCGTTCAGTAATTTTTTTATGAGGTGGTATCAAAAGTTTTGTAACATGCCAACAGATGGCAGCACAAGGCTGCATACACAGTCACAGGACCTTCATAAGTCAGTGTGCCAAAAGACATCGTCCTGTGTACATCGGGAGCTCTGAAATTGGTGCTATTCTGACCACATGAATTACCATTTCTGCTATTTCATCATGGACAGCAAGTTAGAACAAAAAACAAACATGAAATTCTGCATGAAACTAGGCAAATCTGCGACAAGGCATATGACATGATTCTGCAAATTTACGGCAATGCTGCAATGAGTTGAAGATCCAGCTCAAAGGTTGTCATTTTGACACCATTGCGGAGATACCGCGCTAATAGCAGAAGGTTCTTAACACACTTCGAAAAGAAGACTTGCCAGAAGTGGCAGGAACGTTCGGAGAGCTGTATTGCTGTGCAAGGGGACTATTTTGAAGGCGATCGGGTGTAAACGTAGATAAATAAAGTTCTTTATAGTAAACAGAGCTAGTCTTGAAACTTTTTGATAGCACCTCGTATTTCTGTTTTACTGGATATAATGTCTTTCTGCACATTTATATTAAGGCTAAGAACTGAAGAAGAGTCAAACATCTGTATGTATTTTACTGCCACAATGCATTATTAACCTGGTGAGTCTTATAAAGATTCACTCCTTCAAAGTGTATAATCAACTCAATTCCGTGAAATGTATAAATTAAATGAACAAAGCATAGTAGGTTCCTTGTGTGCTAGTTTTGATGATAATGAAGCCTGATGAACTCTAAACTGTTAGGTGGGAATGGGGGGAGGTTGTACTGAACACTGTGCCACACTCATTTCTTCAAAAACTGACAATCAGTGGTAAATCAGTCTGACTTAAATGTCATTTTCATGGTGTCAGCCAGAGAAGGTGACACCCTTGAAAAAGCATATTTAAGAGAATACAGATTATGTCAGGGAACTGAAGATAAGTTAAAATTCTGGATGTCTATTATTTCCATGATACATTATTAAACTAGGTGTGTCTTACAGACGTTCACTGTAAAATTAACTAGATTACCTCAAAAAGTGGAATGTAAAAAAATGTAATGAACAAAGCCAAAGGTTCTTCATGTCCTCTTTTTGACAATAATGAGGTCTGATGAAATATGAATTGTGTGTAAAGAATAGGCAACTCGTACAGTGCCACCCCCATTCCTTCAAGTTGGTGGCAAAAACAGATTTAAAGTTTAAAAAACACATTATCTTGTAAGCAACGGATGCTTAGGTTCCATACTGTAATTTATTTTGTTTAATAATATGATTTTAAAACAAATAGGGATGTATGTAGAGAAATAACCATTAGGATATGTCTGCTAAAAATGAAAAAAATAATAATGTACTCCAGGACACCTATCAACATATCAGACTGATGCTGCATCCACCTAGGTAAGTATTATTCAGAAAAAAATCCATACCCCATACTTCTCTTTTAAAGCATTTGTTGCCCCAACACTTCATATTCCTGATATGTGCCTGCTGTACCTTGTACTTGTATGAGAAAATATCCTGTTCTTTTTGTATTGTTTCCTTTATGTGATATCCCCAGTGTTCCTGTTAGTCCTCTTGCTTTACTATAAAAAACTGACCACACTAAGACCGATAGCACACCGTGGTCAGTTCCCTAGCTGTGCACTCCCCTCCAATCATCAGACTTGTCCTGACACGCCCCTGCTGCACAGCCATTCACTGCCAAGCTTAGTGTGCTGCTGCTTCTCCACCCCCAGCTCGTATGCAGCTGAGACCACAGGGAATGTGATCACTTCTAAAAAATAGGAAAAAAAGGTATTGATAATGTTTTTTTTTTTATATCTATACACAAATGTTTTGCCTTTCATTTCTACATTTAAACTGAATGGGTTTTACAAGGTGATCATGTACAATCACTTTAAGTTCTGATGACCTATGCCATCTCTTGTGGCCCCCAAATTGCCCTTTTTTACAAAAAAAATTCTCTTTTTTTTCTTTTACATACTTTCATCAGAGTAGTTCATTGTCACCATGGTGACACTGTACTACTCTCAGGGGGGTGATAAAGGATTCATTTTTTTACACTGTTATTGCTTATATAATAGTGATAATCACTGTTATAAGCAGTAGTTAACTGTTATGAATGGAAATTCATGGCAGCTTGCTTACTGTTGTCATGCTGTGACTGGCTAATCAGGGTACAGGGTGCTGTGATTGGCCCAGGTACCACGTGATAGCTGTGAGCCAATTACAGCATAACAATAGTAAGCAAAACAGTCATGAATTGAATCCATTCAGGGCTGTCTTGTTCAGATTGTAATCATACGATCATTATGACCAACCATAGCAATTGCATGATACCCAAGCACTGTGATCTGCCACTGGACACAGCAGTCACTGGATCATGCCACGGGATCAAGCCTATTGCACCTAGTGCGCATGTGCTAGTTGATGTACCAGTATGTCACCTAGCCTGGTTGTGCCACCCGTCCACAGTAAATGTACTGTGGATGGGCAACAAGCAGTTAAGAGAGCAGCATAGAATATTGTAAACTGTATTACAGTTTTGTTAGGCTTAGACTCTGAGGCTGATTTACTAAAAACACATTGGCTTTTCACTTTGCAAGAGAATTTCTCTTAACCTAGTGAATAAGGATGATGAAGCTCTTCCATCGTCTCATCATATGCAAATAATTTAATTATTCAGTTTTTTTTTCATTGCTCATGATTGGGTATTTTTTGCAAAGTAAATTTTCACCATGATCACTACTACTTTTTTTGCGCTACGGCACTGGGTAACTTTAACTAACAATTTTGCAATGCTGTACCCAAATAAAATTGATGTGTATAGCTTTCTTTTGGTGGTATTTGATCACCTCTGCGGTTTTTAATTTTTGCGCTATAAACAAAAAAAATATAAATAAATTACAGTCTGCTATAAAACATATCTAATAAAAAAATGTAAAACGTTTATTTCTTCATCAATTTAGGCCAAAATGTATTGTGATACATATTTTTGGTTAAAAAAATCCCAATAAGCGTATATTGATTGGGTTGCACAAAAGTTAGTGTCTACAAACTATGTTTTTTTTTTCATGGAATTGTTATTTATTTATTTTTTCTACTAGTAATGGTGGCAATCACCGACGTATAGCAGGACTGCAACATTTCGGCGGACAAATCGGACACTAATGGGCCGTACACACGCTCGGATTTTCTGATGACCAGTTCCGTCGGATCGTGTCCGTCGGACTTTGTCCGATGTTGGTGTTGCGTACACACGGTCAGACAACGCTGTCGGAATTTCCGGTCTGCAAGAACGTCGTGACGTAAGTCGTCTTCCACGAGACTAGAAAAGGGAAGTTCAGCACCACGTCCTTCACCCGTTGGGCTCCTTCTGCTGATCCCGTGTTTATTGCGAGTTAGTTGAAGTTTGGGTACTTACGATTCGCGCTTCTCAGTTGTGTTACTGCTCTTCAGTTTGTGCTTGTCGTGCGTATCTGTTTATTAGTGCGTGTAGTCAGTTTGCATTTGTTGGTCATTGCGGCCTATATCTTGATATAGGACGCTTTGATTTTCACTGCTTATTGTCTGCTCGTTTCTGGTATTCATTTCGTTCTTTCAGGCCTTGCTGTTTATCGGTGCTTTCTGTTTGTCCGTTCTGACCAGCCGACCATTTGTGAGCAATGTTTCCCATACGTACTCGTCGCCGAGTTCGTGCTGTACGCGGAATTGGTGTCGGGCTTTTAGCTTTGAGCCAAGACCCGTCCATGAACAGAGTGACGAGGAGTATGTGGACCAAGAATTGGTTGCTTCAGCGTGATCAGTTTTCGCACATGCCTTTACTTCGTGAGATCCGGGAGAATAATCCTGATGATTTCAGGAATTTTCTCCGGATGACGGACCCCGTTTTTTCACCGTCTTTTGGCTTTGCTGACCCCTTTTATCAGCCGGCAGGATACCTGCATGAGACAAGCCATCACTCCGGAGCAGAGGCTTGTTGCTACGTTGAGGTACTTGGCGACAGGGAGAAGCCTTCAGGATCTGAAGTTCTCCTCAGGTATCTCTCCCCAGGCCCTGGGAATCATTATTCCAGAGACCTGTTCTGCCATCATCCAGGTCCTGTAGGAGGACTATATTAAGGTAACATTTCTCCTTTACTATTCCCTTCTATGTATGCTCTGTTTGCTAATGTCTTGTATTTTTGACCTCCTTCCCTAATTACCATGATTGCAATATGCTCTAATATGCTGTGCCCCTTTTCTCCTTCATGCATTTTTGCCTTTACTTACCTCCCCAGCATGCTCTTCTGGCCCAATAGACACCTATGGCCTAGTCACTTAAGCAATGTATTTTGTCTGCTGCATAGTATTGTTTTCCCCCAAACACCCCCTAAAATATGCACAAATGTTTGCTGTGTGTTTTACTTCATGCATAGCCCCTTTTTTTCCCCATTTTTTTGGGGGGGGGGGGGTGCCAAACTCATTAGGAACCCCCTCCCTCAACTGCTCTGTCAGATGCTACCAATCCTCTATCTGCTGGCTTTCCCAAGGTCAATACACACTATATACCTACCTCTTTATAGTGGGCATCTTTAGGGATGAATTCAGCAAAGCATGTAGTGCAAGGGGCTGGCTCCATACTTTCTTTTTGCTCTTTTTTTTGGTTATTTCCCTCCTATTAGCTTGCTAGGTAATTTCAGAATGTCAAAATGTGCTTCCCTTTTTTTGGGGGGGGGGGGGGGATTTGGAATGTTCTTTTATTTTTCCTGTGGGCTGCCAATAGTGTTAAGTAAGGAGGGTCTGGCCAAACTAGCACACATTATTGAGCCATTTGGCAATCAATGAAGTGCAGAGGGTTACCTGTCCAAACCCCCCCCCCCCAAACCCCTAGTTATTGTCAATGGCCCATCAGAAGTGGGGGATTGATGGGGGGTGAGTAATCTGCTAGGGGGACCCTCTACTTTTGGGTGCAAATACTTTCAAGCTTAAATTTTAAAAGTCTGATCTTGTTCCAAGATGTTTAGTGTCTAATCTGCTTGCAATGTTTATGTGCAAAGTGACAAATTTTTTTTTTTCTGGTTTCACTCCACAGTTCCCTTCCACGCCACAGAAATGGCAGACTGTGGCCTCCCACTTTGCCAGCCGTTCGGACTTTCCTAACTGCGGAGGTGCAATTGATGGGAAACACGTCCGAATCGTCCCACCCCCCAACTCGGGGTCCTACTATTATAATTATAAGGGTTTAATAGTGTAGTGATGTTGGCGTGGTGTCGGCGACATACGATTTTTTGTATGTGGACGTGGGGATGAACGGCCGGATCTGGATGGTGGTGCCATTGCGCACATGAAGTTCTACTGGCGTCTCCAAAGTGGCAGTCTGTGCTTGCCACCTCCAGAGGAGAATGCTGAAGGACTCCCCTTCGTCTTTGTCGCAGATGAAGCGTTTGCGCTGACTCCCCATCTGATGAGGCCCTTCCCGACGAGGACCCTCACCCCAGACCAGAGGGTCTTCAATTACAGGCTGTCGAGAGCCCGCAGAGTGGTGGAGAACACCTTCGGGATCCTGGCCAGCCGCTTCCGCCTGTTTTTGACGGCTATTAACTTGGCGGAATACAAACTGAACCACATAGTTCTTGCCTGCTGCATATTGCACAACTTTTTGAAAAGACACAACAGCAACTATGTGGTGCCCGTTGGCCCAGATGTGGACGGGCCTTCCAATGCCGACCTCACAGCCCTTCAAGCGGCACGTCCAGGCTTGCCCCCTCTAAATGCCCGCAAGGTCCGCGAGCAATATATGGAGTACTTTGTGGGTAGGGGGGCCATTGCTCTGCCTGACGATGTGTGAGAGGCATTTTTTAATAAATATATTTTTTAAACAAACCTATGATTTCTTGTCATTTCCGTATTATAGCTTATTTGAGATAGAAATTTTTGCCCTTTAGCTTCAACAGTGGGAATGCACTTTCTGGGCAAAAGGAGGTAACAGTCTCTTCTTCCCAAAAAGAATCTTCTCATGTTGTGTGTGTGATACCTAATCTTTTGTCTAGAGAAGGTTTGTAGTGCATAACTGACACCCAAAATACTCCTTTTCATCACCATGACAGAAATGTGTGTATTCACAAAAATGGTGTGCTACGTGTTTTCGTACAAAGCACTGTGGGTGTCATTTACATAAGCCAAATCCACTATGCTCTACAAGTGCACTGCAAAAGTGCCCTAGAAAATACACTTGCAGTGCAAACTGGAATTGCCTTTAGTAAATAACACCCATTGCCCCCAAAATCTTTTACTTGTGACATACATAATGCTTTTGTGTTTTTAAATAAGGAAGCCACACATTTTGAAAATTACAAAAGTTTACTTACAACACATTCACAAGTGCGTTTCCAAACTTCTTGGCAAAACTGACAAGATCTTGGTTCTTTCGAACATTGTTTACTAACATTCCGCATTTGTAAAAACCAGGCATGGAGCAAAACAGAACAGACTGAACATAGGAACTTGCAAAGTTCAACTTTCTAAAGTGAAGACAAGATCAGACATGACTATATGTTCAAAGTGTGTTTGATCTTGCCTTCATCACATGGGGGGTCACCCCTGGAAAATGGTAATTTAGAACATGCACACAATTTGGGTCTCAAAATGGACATTAGATGGTAAAACACATGCCTAGAATGTTCAAAAGTGCAATTTCCCATCATGGGGATCAATGGACGTGTTTTGGGGGTGCAACCCCTTCACCACACCCACT
>CM053026.1:640546523-640584503 GCA_028564925.1 Lithobates sylvaticus
TACAGTGATCAGAGCAAAAAATAGCCACTGATCACTGTATAAAAGACATATTCAGGGAAGGGGTTAACACTAGGGGGCGATCAAGGGGTTAAGTCTGTCCTAGGGAGGCGTTTCTAACTGTGGGGGGAGTGGACTGACTGGGAGTACAGAGAGATCGCTGTTCCTGATCAACAGACAATCTCACTGTACTCTCCTGTCAGAACGGGGATCTGCTTTGTTTACAAAGGCAAATCCCGTTCTGTCTGAGTGATCGCGGGTGGCCAGCGGACATCGCAGCCCCCAGACCCGTGCCTCGGCTCCCCAGCTGTGCAGCTGGCACGCGACCGCACCCACAGTGACCTGTGCACAAAACGACATACGGGTACGTAGTTTTGCACAATATGGCCGCCCTGCCACAGTATGTGGTGGACGGTCCTTAAGTGGTTAATTGAATAAGCTGAAGTTAGAAGCTGATTGGCGACCATGCAGGCGCATGCGCGGCGGCACCTGAGATGGACGCTTAGTCCGGGAGCTCCGTCCCGCCCCAGCAACACAGGCCTTACTATAGCGCCGGTACAACACAGGCCTTACTATAGCGCCGGTACACGCTACAACCACCCGATTTTTTTATCCCCTCGGGCTGCGGACAGCCCGGTACACGCTCCGATGTACTCTGGGGCAGTGAGGAGGAATTTAAAACCCTCTTTTGAAGCCGCTTCTCCTCCGCCTGGAGCAGACAAGATGGCGACCGCTCCTCACCTCACAGACTCAGCCTGCCTCTCCAGCCTCTCCAGCACGCAGCCTTCAACCTCTCCTCACAGGGGAATCTCATCAGGTAACCCACCGCTCCCTCCTGTATCCCCAGCATCCACAGAATCCCTCCTTGAGCAGACCCTGTCAGACATGGACTTCCCCCCCATGGAAGCAGGCCCTTCCCAGACACACCAATCACTACAGCCTGGGGATTTAGGCCTAATGCAGCCTGTGAATATGGCTGATATGTTCTCCAAATTTGCTGCTATGCTGCAGGACACTGCTAACAGAATTACCAGTGACATTAAAGCCGACATCCTACACATCGGGTCACGAATGGAAATCATTGAATCTAATCTGGAAACCACAATCTCCAGAACAAACCAAAACACTGCCTGTATACAAGTCTTACAGGAACAATTAGAGACTGCCAATGCTAAAATCGACGACCTTGAGAATCGGAACAGAAGATATAATTTCAGGGTCAGGGGACTCCCAGAATCCTATAAAGACGTCCCTGACACCATAAGAGCTTTCATTAAGGAGCTGCTTCCTGACATACCTCAGCACAGACTTGAACTGGACCACGCCCACAGAGCCCTCAGGCCCCCTAGGGCAGACGGTCTCCCCCGTGATATCGTGGTTAAACCACACTTCTTCTCTGTTAAGGAAGATGTGATGAAGAAATCTCGGACCATGTCCAAAATACTGTTCCAGGGTCATCACCTACAAATCTTCGCAGATCTTTCCCCCTCCACCATTCAAAAGCGGAGAGCCTTAAAACCACTACTTCAAATCTTGACGGGCAGAGAAATTAAATATTGGTGGCTCTTCCCATTCCAACTCAAGTTCCTTCTCAAGGGCCAGACTTACACCTTTGGATCCCTGCAGGAAGGCGAAAGACTCTTTCTACACCTTGGCCTCATCTCCCAAGAACCGAACACACTGCAGCAAGGCTACCCACAAAACTCGGCTAAGCGACAACTCCCGACCAGCCCTTTGAACCCAGTCTGGGAATCGGCAAGATCGAAGAAATCCAAGGAAACCACCCCCCCCTGAAGCTCAAGACGTGAACTGACTTTCTTCCTCTTTGCCCTTCATTTTTGACCTCCCTTCTGACACTTGGGAGGCAGTAAGACTCTTTTTTTGGGGCACTGCAAGACGTGCACTTCTTTGAAGTGTCCTCACGCCTATGCCGAGGCGGTCTTGCAATAGGCCTCACGGGGGGCAGACATGCCTTCCCCCCCATTTCCTTTTTTTTCATTTTTTATTTTTATTTTTTTTAATATTTCCATTTAGGTTTCATTTTTCATTTTTTTATTCTTCTCCTCTTTTTGGGGCAGAGGGTATTGTATAATGCTCATTCCTTTAGGTTTCACAAATGTATCCTTCATTGCATTCCTGCTATGCCACCGGGGCCCCCCCCACAGCCCACTCTACTCTATGGGCCCTCTGATCCAATCCGATTTGCCCCGACGGAAGGAGCAGATCCCTTTCTATTTTTTCCCCTCACCCTCCTCCCCTACCTTTCCCTATTCAGTTTGATCTTCTTGTATCTTCAGGTTACCACATCCACTCATGATAGGCTGTAATTTTTTTTTTTAAACTTTTTAATTTTTATTTTATTTTTTTTTGACCCCCGTTCCTTGTTATTTTTCCCATCCTTGCCTCTAAATCTACATTTCACTTGGACGGGGGCCACATGTGGCCCCCGGGCCACTGGTTGGGCACCCCTGCAATAGAGGTTACCGAGTACACACTGTACCTGTAGCGTGTATCCGTCTTTCCAGATACTGGTCACATGGCCTCCCTGCTGGGGCGGTGTTCATGCACCTCCCCCTGTCTTGTAGAACAGGTACTTCACTCTTCTCCTGACAGGACCACTCTCTGTTTTTCCTTCTTCCTTTATTTTTATAGGAAGGGAATCTCAGAGAGACTCATACTACCAGATGGAGGGACCGATCACCTCCACTCTACGGAAGACTCCCTTGTCTCCCGCTTTCCTCCTCTTTCCTCCTTTCCTCCTTTCTCCACAAAGAATTCACTATCATTCTCTTACAGAAGTCGACTGGGGTGATACCCTCCGACAACAGACTCTGCTCATAGAGGTCGCGATCTGGCTCCTAGACCACGCTGATGTCCCTGGACTCCTCCCGGTAAGTGCTACTGACCTACTAGATTGCCTTCCACCTCTGCTCAATGGCTAGTGATCCCTCAGGGAACATACCCCTTAAAATTGTTTCACATAATGCTCAAGGCCTAAACTCTCCCGCTAAACGTCGCAAAGTCTTCCAATACCTGCATTCTCAAAAGGCCGATATAGTCCTCCTTCAAGAAACACACTTCCCTAAACGTTTCAAACCGTCCTTCATTCACTCCAAATTCCCATCTTTCTCATTAGCCAATGCTGAAGACAAAACTAAGGGAGTGGGGGTTTTCATCTCCAAAAGGTGTAAATTTACTCTCAAATCTGAACTAACTGATCCTGAGGGCAGATTTATTCTAGTAGTGGGAGAAGTAGACGACAAATTATACTCTTTCGTTTCATACTATGCCCCCAACAAAGGCCAACTACCCTTTTTCCAACACCTAATGACAACCCTGACTCCTTTGCTAGAAGGCACTGTCATCTTTGGGGGTGACTCCAACACAGCCTTCGACCAGGGGCTGGATAAGTCCAAACCCCCTGGAAAACGCCTCACTAGACCCACCAAGCAGAGCCTCCACATAGCCAAACTGATATCCCATTATGGCCTGGTTGACATTTGGAGAGAAATGAACCCGACCCTCCGTGATTTTACACACTATTCTAATCCCCACAAATCGTTCGCAAGAATAGATCATATACTCATAGCTCCTTTCTCCATTCCACTGGTTACCAGAACTTTCATCAAAGATGTGGCTTGGTCGGACCACTCCATGGTGGTGTTGTCTCTTCAGCGCCCCGCCGGACTTAAACCCAGTAGACGCTGGAGACTTGACGAGTCCTTATTGAGTGACCCGATCAGAGTGACAGAAATCGAACTTGCAATCAGTAACTACTTCCTCACTAATGACACGTCAGATATAAGCCCCTCTAGCCTCTGGGCGGCTCACAAAGCCGTCATTAGAGGTCACTTGATTCAAATAGCATCCCAAAGGAACAGAGCGCATAAATTAAACATTGAAAAATTGGAGCTGGAATTTGCTTCCTTATCCAAAAAACATAAGGCCAACCCCAAAGAGGTTCCCACATCACAACTCGACACAGCCCGCACGGCCCTGAACTTGGCCCTGACAACTAAGGCTGAGAATTGGCTGCGATGGAATAGCTCCAGATTTTATTGCCAGGGGGACAGAATCGGTTCCATGCTGGCAGGGAGACTTACCCCAAAATTCAGAACTACAGTATTCCCCAAAATTAAAATCCAAGGTGGCACCCTGTCACAAAACCCTCAACGTATCATGAGGGAATTTCATGACTTCTACAAATCCCTGTATGGCAATCCTAGTGGCCCCTCCCAACCTGATATAGATCGGTTCCTCGATTCTATCCAGTGCCCCATCTTGCAAGATTCTCACCGTCTAAAACTTGATGCCCCTATCTCTGCAGAGGAAGTCTGCGCGGTTATTAAACATTTGAAATCACATTCAGCGCCGGGTCCGGACGGCTTCTCTATACCCTACTACAAATCGTTCTCCTCCACGCTAGCTCCCTACATGGCCCGTTTTTTTAATGCTCTTAGACAGGGAAGTATCCTAGACACATCGATTAACACAGCATATATCACGGTTTTGCCCAAACCTGACAAAGACTCCAGCTCAGTGGGTAATTATAGACCGATATCCCTCATCAATAATGATTTGAAGATTCTGACTAAGATCCTTGCAGACCGCCTGGCCTCCTTCATTAGCTTATACATAGACAAGGACCAAGTGGGTTTTATCCCAGGGAGGCAGGGTCCTGATCAAACCAGACGTGCAATTGATTTAATTTCCCTCATTAATTCTAATTGGGACAAGGGTACCCCTAGGCAGGGATGCTTGCTTTCCCTGGATCTCCAAAAAGCCTTTGATTCTGTCCACTGGTCATACATTTTCTCCACTTTAAAACGTTGGGGATTCAGTGAATCGTTTCTTAATGTCATCCATGCCCTCTATTCCACTCCCTCGGCACAGGTGCGCCTGCAGGGATTTTACTCGGAATCTATCCCCATATTGAGGGGTACTAGACAGGGTTGCCCACTATCCCCATTAATATTTGCCATAGCAATCGAATCCCTGGCGATTTCCATCAGATCGGACCCAAACATCCAAGGCTTTCAATGTGGCTCCAAACACCATAAATGCGCATTATTCGCCGACGACATTTTATTATTTGTCTCCTCCCCACTGATAACCCTCCCTAATATCTGCCGTCTATTAGACAAATTTAGTGTCGTCTCGGGTCTAAAGGTCAACTACGACAAATCCCAAGCTCTTAACATTAACATCCCCGATTCCCTTCTGACCAGGCTCAGGGAGAGTTTCCGATTCTCCTGGAATAATCAAGCGATTAAGTACTTGGGGATTTCACTGACCCCCAAGGTGGAACTCCTCCACCTTGCAAACTATCCGCCTCTTTACAAAAAATTAGAGGAGGAACTCTCCCGGTGGTCTCGGCTCTCCCTATCCTGGTTGGGTAGAATCAATACGATCAAGATGACCTTGCTTCCCCGCATATTATATTACTTTAGAGCCCTCCCGATACCAGTTGATAAAACTCGTCTAAAACTCTTTCAAGCCAGAATCAACAAATTTGTATGGGGTAAAGGAGGCAATAAATTTTCAAAATCGGTCCTATTTAGATCCAGGGTGGAAGGGGGGCTAGGCCTGCCCAACTTGCTATGGTATTTCCAAGCTGCTCAACTAGCACAATTGTCCACGGTTTACTCGCGGTGGGACCAGCCCGACTGGGTCCACATCGAGAGGCAGGCGGTTCCCCTTCACACTCTGGACTACCTCCTCTGGAGCCCCAAGAAACTCCGGCCCTCCATATTATCCCCAACGCTGTCACACTCCTTTGCCCTTTGGGACACATTGAAAAGCAACAGTCAACTGTCCTCCCCCACAGAACCGTTGAAACACCTTTTTCACAACCCTGATTTCCAACCGGGGCTTGACATAAAAGCATTTGAGTGGTGGCTCAATAAGGGGCTCTACAGAATTGGTCACTTTCTCAGACCCTTAGGCCCTCTAACTAAAACTTTCTGCGTCAGTAAACTTGATATGCCTGAGTCTGAATTCTTTAGGTTTTCCCAGATCTCCGATTTCCTACGCAAACGATGCAAAACACTAAAGGATGGGCCACAAATCACTCCATATGAACAATGGTGTGGACAGGCCATTGAGCGGAGAGGGGGAATCTCGTTGATCTACAAGGCATTGTCCTCGGAGCAGTCTAAGACACCCTACATGCTAGCCTGGGAGGAAGATTTGTCCCAACACTGGAAATTAGAAACTTGGCACAGGAATTTCTCCCATTCTTTCAAAGGCATTCTTAACACGGGTCTCATAGAAGCCAGCATCAAGGTTATCACTAGATGGTACCGGGTCCCCACAAAACTGGCATCCATCTTCCCAGCGACCTCACCTCTATGCTTCAGGGGCTGCAACTTGAGGGGTGACATGCTTCATATATGGTGGACTTGTCCCAGGATCCGTTATTTTTGGAACAAAATCTTCTTTTGGATACGCAAGGTAACCACATTGCCTATCCAACAGTCCCCCCTCATTGCTCTCCTTAATTTCCCAGTAAGGGAAGCCTCCAAGTTCACACAACGCCTCATTTATTTTATCACTTTAGGGGCTAAGCTTACTCTGGCTAAAGCCTGGAAAACACCCTCAGTTTCCACTCTCCTCGCTAAACGGAAAATATCCTGGATTATGAACCAGGAAAAGATGGCCAGTGTGATCTTGGATCGCTCTGATACATTTTTCCAAACCTGGGAACCTTGGGCGTTGTTTACTGGAGTCACTCTCCTTCATTGACCTCAAGAACACTGGCTGTACGTCCATTCCACCCCAGTCGACTTCTCTGATTCTCCACCCCCACCCTCCTCTTCCCCTCCACCCTTCTTTCCTCTACTTTCTTCCCCCTCTCGCCTTCTTCTCTCTTCTCTTCCTTTTTCTGGTAAGCTGTTTTCTCTTCTTTATTGCTTCTCACACGCATGTTTACTAGACTTCAGGCCTAAAAACAACGGTTGACTGATCCGACCACCACTATAGTTGGCAGTTGCCTCGGTCGTAACCCAGGCAATTCCCTAGGATTTCCGAGCCTTACTGAGCATTCACCTGATAGAACGCTCATCGAGGTTCAAGTTTTTCCCTTTTTTCTTTTTTTTTTTCTTCTCCTTTTTTCATTGGGTCAGGCTTGCTGTTCGTGGAAAGGGGATATTGGGAAGTGCGGGGCCCCGCCACAGCATGATCCCACTTGGGGTGGCGGGGACCCTCTTGCTCCATAGATGTTCCCCCCCACAGGTCTCACCTGCTGAATACATGACCCTGAGAATCCACACGAGACCCAACTTCTCGGATCATCCCGTTCCTCTGGTTTTATTCAATTTCTCTCTCTGTACTGGCCTACTTTATTTGTTCTATGTTTATATAACTCTTGCGTGCTACTGTCATATTGGGGCTATTAACCCCCACGGTTTAGTTTGTTGGACATGCACTGTTGTATTTTTTACTTCTTGGAAAAATAAAATATACTTGAAATAGAATGCATCTGGCTCTACGTCCCAGAGGCAGAGATACATCCGCAAGGCGAGAACAGGAACCGCATCCTGTGTCATGGAGCAGAAATTAAGCTGTACCAAGATCTCCCATATTACTTTACAGAACAGAAAGGACCTCCGTCCCCTGCTTGAACATCTCCAAGCCAGAAACATAATTTACAGATGGAAGTTTCCATTCTGCCTGTCAGTCACTCACTTGCGGTGCAGTCAAATTGAAAGGCCCAGAGAATCTGCAATCATTTTGTGAGGACCTAGACCTGCCTCCAGTGGAACTTCCTGAATGGTAAAGCTGACTGTGTCTACCAAAAGGAGAACCCATGGAGCTGCAGATGCAGGGAAGACCTCCCACCTCCAGATGTCTGAGATCACTGCGACCAGCTTACCCAGCTCCAGCTAATCGACGTGCATCACATGGAGGGAGCCAACCAACCTCCCCTGCTCACCGCAGAGCCAGTTGCGACTGAAATCCATCTATCTATCTATCAAGTCTGTACTGCTGTCCATCTCAGTTATCCCCGCCTAAAATACCCCATTTTGTGTGAAGTGGGGCGGTTAATGTTAAAGTTCAAATATGTTACACTGTTCTGGCACGATTGTCAGATTATTGCACTCTCTCTGTTGAAACTCTTAACCCCTTAGCTCTTCACTTGTATAACTAGCTGACTTTAAAGCCACTACTCACACCGCACGCTATAGCCAGCATGAAACTGTTATTGTTCAAGCTGAACTTTTAGAGCAGAAGGCATGACATGCCACACTATATCCTCTCTCCCCTCTACCTACAGGCTGTTTGGTAACACATGTGCGGAGCATAGCGATCACCACGGTGAGCTATGGGGAATTTTCCTGTAACCTTTATACAAGAGAGGGGGTATTGTCAATAACCAACTGACTATGAGTGATTTCTTGGATGTTTGCGCTTTCCCTCTTAGTCATAGAGTATGCTCACCATCCACTATCTTATTGTTTCTAGCATCCACTTGCTCAAACTCCACTACCATGATATACTTTTAACAGACTATGGTCATCCCCTTACTCATGCCTGACAGCAAAGATGTCTGTCACACTCCCTGAGATGAGAGGTATGCAAGCCATCCTGACCTCCTAATTTCACTCAGCTAGGGTTTCAAAATGTGTACGTTGTTATTGCAGTTTCTCACAAGCCTGTTTATCCTTGCTGCTCATTACCATCCCAATCATGCACAGATCATCTCAGTAGAGCTGCTAAAATATGTCTCAACCTAAAGCCTCGTACACACAATCTGATTTTTTACAGAGAAAAAGTCAGACTTGTCCGAAGGGCGTGTGCCGCGAACTTGTCTTGCATACAAACGTTACACATTTGTTGGCCAACAAGCATGAATGTAGTGACGTACTAGACATACTACGAGCGTATAAAGATGAAGTTTCATTGTCAGCCGCCACCCTTTGGGCTCCTTCTGCTACTTTCATGTTAGTAGAAGTTTGGTGAGTGTTGATTCGTGCTTTTCAGTTCATGCTTTTCAGTTAGTTTCTGAACGGCCGTTTGTCAACCAGCCATATTGCGGAATTGGAGGAGAGAACATGCTATTATTGTGCTTGGAGTTATTGCTTTGACCCAAGTACAGTCCAGGAACAGGAGGAGTTCTTGGACCAAAAAATTGGTTGCTTAATCGTGACCAATTATGTCATATAAAAAAGGGGGGTAACTAGTGCGCTCAACCAATGCGGGTGAAATGAATAAGTGGAGAAAGCAGCCAACATATAAGTGATCTCACACTGTAATAAGGTCAATATGAATTGGGGGTATGTGGCGCTAACCCCTCAATAAATAAACTAAAATATCTCCAATAGAGCGTGATAGCCTAGTAATGGGTAACCATATGGTAATGTACATCAAACATGACATATAATGTAATAATCATAAATACATATATATAATCAAATATCAATAAAATATCAATAAAATAATAATAATAAATGAGTGCAATAATGTGACCAATAAATAATATAAAAAGACGTGCTGAGATAAAATGAATGTTAAAAGAAGTAATCCGATAAAAAAAATTCCAATAAGAATATCAAATAGAATTAAGTAAGACCAATAATAGCGTGAATCGACAGGTGACGTATAAAATCAATAAGAAGAAAATGTCTTCTGTGGACTAATAGAATCTAAAGTGCACAGTGCAAAGTGCCAATAATGTGGAAAAAATAGACCAAACTGAGGTCTATAAGTGCCAAGAAATAAATATAAAGTGCATCAATCATAAATAATGCCAGAAAAATGAATATAGAGTGCAAAAATGCAGCAATGTGGTTAGATCACTGAAGAGAGATGAATCAGAGTAATCCAGATAGAGATAAAGACCAAACTATGGCCTTTGTGCACAATAGAAATAACTATGAGCATCCAAAGTGACAAAAATAACTAAAATGAACTAAATCACTAAAGAAAACAAGCGTTAAAAATGAGCTCCCAAAGGAAAAATGACAAATATCGTGGTGTACTACAAGTCCCAGCTTGCAGTAAAAGTTGCATAGAAGCAGCAGAAACGGGGGGTAAAAAACCCCACACAGTTTGTAATACTGATGAGCTTCTTAATAAGTGCAAAGGAAAAAGTTCCAAGTAACTTAAATAATGTAAAGTTCAGTATAATTCCCGTGCATAAATATAGACGTGCTCCGTGGTGTTTTTCAGGGGTGCACCCCACTATTTCCCCCCAGCCTCTCACCTCCAACAATGGCCCCAATAGGCCTAGTAGAGCAAAGGACCTCTGGATGGTATTCCTGGTATATACCCTGGTGAACTTCGCCTTCCTACGGGATCCTATGCAATCTCCTGCCTCTTATTCTGGTCCCCAAAGTGGCTCCAAACGACACTCCAGAGATAAGCAATCACTCCCGATTCAGGTCCCCAAAGTAGCTCCAAACGACACTCCACGACGACATAAAACACCGCCACATGGTGGCTAGTGCTAAGCATTAATTCTTCAAATAATTAAAAAATACTCAGTGGTGACATCCAGTGGTAAATAGTATACAAATACATAAAAATACCACTGAGTGATTCCTAATAATGACATCTAGTGGTCATTTAACATACTATCCACATTTTAGTGATTCAATTCATGAATCATGGATATAAAATAGATAAAAATAATAAAATACTGAAGCTTGTTAAAAGCTAATAATATTATAGTTAAGATAATTGAGACATTTTAATTTAAAAGGGAGACCGACTAATAATGTAACGTATGAGAAAAATAAAAATTATAATATTAAAAATATTAATATTAGCAATTAGATATAAAACAGTTTAAATCGAATTCAACATTGTGTCCCCAAGGTTTAAGTGTGCATAATTCATAAATCCATTTTGATTCAGCTTGACTAATTCTAATGATTTTATTATCGCCTCTCCATTGGGGCTTATATTTTTCTATGGCGCAGATTTTTTAGGGATGAGGGGTCTTTATTATGGTGTTTGGCATAATGTCGGGAAAGACTATGTTTGTCAAACCCTTTTTTTAATATTTTGGACGTGTTCCCTCAATCTTTTCCATAGTTCTCTTTTGGTCCTGCCTATATATTGGATCTGGCAGGGACAATCCATTAGGTATACCACGCCTTCAGTCCTACATGTTATAAAATCATCAATATTCTATTCCTTTTGTGTGACTGTTGATGTAAATGAGGACTTCTTTTTCTTGCTTTCTTTTGAATGTCGACACGCATAACAATTTTTGCATGGGTAATACCCCTTCCCCTCAAAGAAGGAAAAAGCCTTTTTTGGGGGTGGGTCGAGGACATTTTTGGCCAAGTTATCTCTTAAAGTGGGAGCTCGTCTATAGATGAATTTTGGTCTTTCTGGGAGAATGGTACCAAGATGTCAGTCTGTTTTTAAGATGTCCCAGTGTTTTTTAAAAATGTTCTCAACAAGTTTATGTTGTACATTAAAGTCCATTATAATTGGTACTTTTTCCTTTTCTTCTATTTTTCGAATACTATCTTTTATTAGGGTTTCTCTATCCACCTGTGCAACATCTCTAATTTTATCTTCAATGAAATCCATCTTGTACCCTTTTTGAGCAAATCTTTCCCCAATCATTTTAGCTTGTTCCAGAAAGGTTTGTCTATCAGAAAAATTACGCCTTAGTCTGATGAGTTGGCCTTTTGGGATATTTTCCAGCCAGGTATTATGGTGACAGCTATCAAGTGGAAGATAACTGTTTCTGTCCACTGTTTTAAAATAAGTGTGAGTGGTGAGTAAGTTTTCTTCTTTTTTAATTACTAAATCCAGAAAATTGATTTTGTCCGTGCTTATATCCCAAGTGAGCTTAATATTTTTTGTGTTTGTGTTTAAATAAAAACAAAAATCACTGAGCCTGGAATCAGTTCAAACACCAGCTCACCTGTAAAAGAAGTTAAATTAGACCTGAACCCCAAAGGGGAGAGACTTATAGAAATACCATTGAATACCAACAATCGGGGTAATTATAACGTATACAACACACCAAATAAAAAACCCAGATGGTATGGAAATAATAATAATTGGAAAAAAACATTTTGGAAAAACAACTGGAATAATGGATATAACAATAATCCCCAAGGGAGACCGTACTACCAACCTCCACATAATAGAAGATCGCCCACACCTCCTTGGAAGAACCAAGAAAGGGAAGGAGAAAGAAATCACTACACAGATAGGACAAGAAGAGAAGATAGACCATGGAGAGAAGAAAGACCCTACCGACAAGACGAGAGAAGAGATAGATCCCCCTATAATAGTCATTATACTGTACCAGTGTACAATAAATTTGAACATTTACGAAGGTATGATGATGGAAGATCCCCAGCTTATCAAAGGTATCCACAAGAAAGACAGAGACAAGAAAGAAGTCCACACTGTTTTTTAGACCAGAGACGATGAGACTCCCCAAGACGCCATCATCAAGAAGACAGACCCAGGAGACCCGACAGATATACTCCAGAAGACAACAAGAACAGAAAGACTACGAAAGAAGAAGACAAGAAACAGGAACAACAGAGGGACAGGCACAGAGAGGATCACACAAGGAAGACACCGAGGAGATCAATAGAGAAGAAAAACACAAGAAACGAAAAACGAGAAGAGGATGTCGGGCAGGAATCAAGAAACAAAAGGAAAAGAGAATAATAGGCAATGGAATTATGAACATTAGTGGAGTAGTGCTGACACAAGAAGAAACCAAAGTACTTGATAAAGGACTAAAATTTGCCCCAGTAAAAAATATAAATAAATTCAATACCTATGTGGATATAAATAAGTTTATAAGGAGCCTCAATATAAAGAAATATATGCTCAATAACTCAGGAATAGGGAGGGGAGTGAAGATACCTGATAATAATGGAATCCAGTTTAGTAATTTAAGGAAAAAATCCCTCTTCAACCCCCACCTGGAAACGATTGACACATAGATGTTTTTAAAAGAATGGTGCTAAAAGACTTACAAGAACTCAAAATAAAGAAGGTGTTCAATCCAGGAGACATAAAAAATGGTATAAGAAAATTGGAATCAAGAAAAGATATTGTGATACGCCAAGCGGACAAAGGAGGAGCAATTGTCATACAGTCAAAGGCAGACTATAATGAAGAAATCCATTGACAATTAAATGATGAGACCACATATCAGAAACTCCTAATTAACCCTACCATAAGATATAGGAAGGAACTAGATCGAGTGGTCCAGAAGGGCTCAGATAAAGGATTACTGAACAAAAAAGAGATCAAATATCTACAACCGAACATATGTAGGGTACCAGTTATTTATACAGTACCAAAGGTTCATAAAAATGCTGAAAAACCCCCTGGGAGACCCATAGTTAATGGGATCAACTCAGTATGTGCTAGAATGGGGGAATATATAGATCGTTTTCTGCAACCGGTTGTCAAAAAAACAAAATCATATCTCAGAGATACGAAACATCTCATCCAGCTTTTAAACACCCTCAATCTTGAAAATGGACCCGTATATTTGGCTACGGCAGGCGTGGGATCCCTATATACCATCATAAACCACGAGGAGGCAATACAAGCCACAAAATGGGCCCTTAGAAATCATAGTGATCTCAAATGCGTACAGAGAAGATTCTTACTAGATTGTTTAAAATTTAGCCTCGATTCAAACTATTTCTGGTTTAACAATGTTTATTACAAACAAATATGTGGTATTGCCATGGGAGAAAAATTTGCCCCCAGTGTGGCTAATTTATACATGGCTGAATGGGAAGAAGAGGTCTTATACAAACAGTTACCCCATCAGTTAATTTTATTTAAACGGTATATTGACGATATTATTTTAATCTGGTCCGGTGACAGGGAAAGCCTCAGTGATTTTTGTTTTTATTTAAACACAAACACAAAAAATATTAAGCTCACTTGGGATATAAGCACAGACAAAATCAATTTTCTGGATTTAGTAATTAAAAAAGAAGAAAACTTACTCACCACTCACACTTATTTTAAAACCATGGACAGAAACAGTTATCTCCCACTTGATAGCTGTCACCATAATACCTGGCTGGAAAATATCCCAAAAGGCCAACTCATCAGACTAAGGCGTAATTGTTCTGATAGACAAACCTTTCTGGAACAAGCTAAAATGATTGGGGAAAGATTTGCTCAAAAAGGGTACAAGATGGATTTCATTGAAGATAAAATTAGAGATGTTGCACAGGTGGATAGAGAAACCCTAATAAAAGATAGTATTCGAAAAATAGAAGAAAAGGAAAAAGTACCAATTATAATGGACTTTAATGTACAACATAAACTTGTTGAGAACATTTTTAAAAAACACTGGGACATCTTAAAAACAGACTGACATCTTGGTACCATTCTCCCAGAAAGACCAAAATTCATCTATAGACGAGCTCCCACTTTAAGAGATAACTTGGCCAAAAATGTCCTCGACCCACCCCCAAAAAAGGCTTTTTCCTTCTTTGAGGGGAAGGGGTATTACCCATGCAAAAATTGTTATGCGTGTCGACATTCAAAAGAAAGCAAGAAAAAGAAGTCCTCATTTACATCAACAGTCACACAAAAGGAATAGAATATTGATGATTTTATAACATGTAGGACTGAAGGCGTGGTATACCTAATGGATTGTCCCTGCCAGATCCAATATATAGGCAGGACCAAAAGAGAACTATGGAAAAGATTGAGGGAACACGTCCAAAATATTAAAAAAAGGGTTTGACAAACATAGTCTTTCCCGACATTATGCCAAACACCATAATAAAGACCCCTCATCCCTAAAAAATCTGCGCCATAGAAAAATATAAGCCCCAATGGAGAGGCGATAATAAAATCATTAGAATTAGTCAAGCTGAATCAAAATGGATTTATGAATTATGCACACTTAAACCTTGGGGACACAATGTTGAATTCGATTTAAACTGTTTTATATCTAATTACTAATATTAATATTTTTAATATTATAATTTTTATTTTTCTCATACGTTACATTATTAGTCGGTCTCCCTTTTAAATTAAAATGTCTCAATTATCTTAACTATAATATTATTAGCTTTTAACAAGCTTCAGTATTTTATTATTTGTATCTATTTTATATCCATGATTCATGAATTGAATCACTAAAATGTGGATAGTATGTTAAATGACCACTAGATGTCATTATTAGGAATCACTCAGTGGTATTTTTATGTATTTGTATACTATTTACCACTGGATGTCACCACTGAGTATTTTTTAATTATTTGAAGAATTAATGCTTAGCACTAGCCACCATGTGGCTGTGTTTTATGTCGTGAATGATAGGCAATGGGGATTAAAATTATATTTTCGCAGGATTTATTGTACATTTCATATTATGAATTTTTTTATATCTTCTATTGCTCATGCTATTAGAAAGTATATATCATGCACTTAAGTCATATTATTCCATTGGATGCACCGCCGCTATTCTAATGTCATTGTAATAGAGTATAAATAGGCTGAACAGACACCTGACTACCATACCCTTTGAGGAAGTCACGTGATCTGTGACGATACGCGTGAGGGAGGAAGTCAGGTGCCTATTGTTGACTTCCGGTTTTCGGCCGAGACCGGAAGTACCTCCATCTTGAGCGGTTCCTTGCTAACTGTTATGTAAGTGGATATGTTTTATTAAATCTTTATTATTATCTTACTACACATTGGAGCGCTTTCTTTTATATCCCTCACCCCACATGCTGACCTGATTTGGGAGTGATTGCTTACCTCTGGAGTGTCGTTTGGAGCTACTTTGGGGACCTGATTTGGGAGTGATTGCTTACCTCTGGAGTGTCGTTTGGAGCCACTTTGGGGACCAGAATAAGAGGTAGGAGATTGCATAGGATCCCGTAGGAAGGCGAAGTTCACCAGGGTATATACCAGGAATACCATCCAGAGGTCCTTTGCTCTACTAGGCCTATTGGGGCCATTGTTGGAGGTGAGAGGCTGGGGGAAATAGTGGGGTGCACCCCTGAAAAACACCACGGAGCACGTCTATATTTATGCACTGGAATTACACTGAACTTTACATTATTTAAGTTACTTGGAACTTTTTCCTTTGCACTTATTAAGAAGCTCATCAGTATTACAAACTGTGTGGGGATTTTTACCCCCCGTTTCTGCTGCTTCTATGCAACTTTTACTGCAAGCTGGGACTTGTAGTACACCACGATATTTGTCATTTTTTTCCTTTGGGAGCTCATTTTTAACTCTTGTTTTCTTTAGTGATTTAGTTCATTTTAGTTATTTTGGTCACTTTGGATGCTCATAGTTATTTCTATTGTGCACAAAGGCCATAGTTTGGTCTTTATCTCTATCTGGATTACTCTGATTCATCTCTCTTCAGTGATCTAACCACATTGCTGCATTTTTGCACTCTATATTCATTTTTCTGGCATTATTTATGATTGATGCACTTTATATTTATTTCTTGGCACTTATAGACCTCAGTTTGGTCTATTTTTTCCACATTATTGGCACTTTGCACTGTGCACTTTAGATTCTATTAGTCCACAGAAGACATTTTCTTCTTATTGATTTTATACGTCACCTGTCGATTCACGCTATTATTGGTCTTACTTAATTCTATTGGATATTCTTATTGGAAATTTTTTTATCGGATTACTTCTTTTAACATTCATTTTATCTCAGCACGTCTTTTTTTATTATTTATTGGTCACATTATTGCACTCATTTATTATTATTATTTTATTGATATTTTATTGATATTTGATTATATATATGTATTTATGATTATTACATTATATGTCAAGTTTGATGTACATTACCATAAGGTTACCCATCACTAGGCTATCACGCTCTATTGGAGATATTTTAGTTTATTTTTTTTGAGGGGTTAGTGCCACATTCAATTATGTCATATGCCTTTTCCGCGGGAGCTTCAGGAGAATAATTCGGATGATTTTCTAAATTATCTCCGGATGAAGGACCCCTGCTTTCACCAACTTTTAGCATTGGTAACCCCCTATATTAAGAAGCAGGACACATGCATGAGGCTTACCATCACTCCAGAGCAAAGGATCATAGCCACCTTGCGCAACAGGGAGAAGTCTCCAGGACCTTAAGTTTACCACTGGGATCTCCCCCCAGGCTCTGGGACTCATTATTCCAGACACCTGCTTAGCCATTATTCAAGTACTGCAGAAGGACTATATTTGGGTAAGTGTCTACCTTTAAGATCACATTCTATGTATTAATGTTTGCTGTATTGTCTTAATTTGTTGATTACATAATTATCAATATTGTAATATGCTGTGAATGTCCTCTTTGTCCTCATGCACGCTGTAAGATTTTCCTGCTCCTTTGTTGGCCTACATGCATATTTTCTTTAACTAACCTCCCCAGCATGCTATCCTGGGCCCATACACACCTAGCCTAGTAACTTCACAGTGTTTTTTTGTCAGATAAATTTTAGGGATTACCCTAAACAACCCCTAAAATGTGTACACATGTTATTGTTGTCCTCAAATTCAGGCAGAGTGCAAGAGACCTTTTTTTGGGGCACAAAGTCATTTGGAACCCCCCCCCCCCCCAAAGGATGCAAAGTCAACAGATAGAAATACTCCATCTGCTGACTTTGCCAAACCCATACACACTATCCCTCTTTTGTGTTTAATTTTCTGTCTAAATTCACCCAACCATGTAGTGCAAGGGCCTGCCTGATTACCTACAAATTGTAACGTAGACAGTTTTTGTCTCCTGTTATATTGATAGGTATTTTCAGAATGTCAAAATGTGCTGCAATTTGGACAGTGTGGATCCATATTTTTAGATTATAACACTTCTTACCTGTCCACTGGGCTGCCAATAGTGTAAGTAAGGATGGGCTGGCTAAAGTATACCCGATTATTTGTGCAAACAGCTCTCCTGGAAGTGGAGAGGATTACCTGTCCAAAACATCTACCCATTTCCTCCCCCCACCCTAAAATGTTGCTAATGGGCCACCAGAGGGGGAGATGAATCAGATAATTTGACCTTACCCTTTTGTCTTTAAATACTCATTTACGTTTTCTTCTTATGTTGGCTAAGCATGTTTTTGTCAAATCTGTTTGCAATGTTATGTGCAGAAGTAGTACATGTTTTTCTTTTTTTAATCCAGTTTCCTTCCAACCCACAGCAATGGCAGTATGGTGTAGCCCAGTTCCACCATCAGTGGGATTTTTGATGGAAACCATGTCTGGATTGTCCCACCACCCAACTCTGGGTCATATTATTTTAACTATAAGGGTCACGCCACTTCCTCAAACTCAATCTTTCTAAAACTGAGCTTGTTATATTTCCTCCTTCACGGTCTGTGACTTCACCATTAATATCAACAACACAACCATTGGTCCCTCCACACATGCCAGGGTCCTGGGTGTAATCCTTGACTCGGACCTCTCCTTCAGCCCCCATATCCAATCACTGGCTAAGTCCTGCCGCCTTCACCTCCGCAACATCTCCTGAATTCGACTCTTCCTAACCAATGACACCACAAAGCAACTCATTCACTCTTGAATTATTTCTCGCCTTGACTAATGCAACTCTCTCCTTAATGGCCTACCCTTAAGCAGGCTATCCCCCCTTCAGTCTATTATGAATGCTGCTGCTAGAATAATACACCTCACTAATTGATCCATGACTGCTGCCCCTCTCTGTCAATTCCTTCACTGGCTTCCCCTACCCCACCATGTAAAATTCTAAATGCTAACCATAACATACAAAGCCATCCACAACATCGCCCCCATCTACATCACCAACCTCATCTACAGATATCACACAAATTGTCCCCTCTGCTCCTCCCAGGACCTCCTGCTCTCTAGATTCTTGTTACCTCCTCCCATGCTCCCCTTCAGGACTTCTCCAGAGCCTCTCCAATCCTCTGGAACTCCCTGCCCCATTATGTTCTATCAGCCCCTACCCTGTTCACCTTTAAGAGATCCCTAAAACTCATTCATTCAGGGAAGCCTATCCCACACCCACCTAATAACAACTGTCCCCGAGCCACCCCCATCAAATCATTCTCTGCAGCTATTACCTTTTGTACCACCACCCCGTCCCCTTGTGTTGTCCCCCCTATACATTGTAAATCGCTGCGTAAACTGTTGGTGATATATAAATAGTGTATAATAATATAATATAATAATAAGGGCTTTTGCACCATAGGGAGAGAGATGACCACCGCTCCAGAGGGCTCCTTCAAGTTGAATGCTTCTACTCCTAGTGTGAAGCTCCAGGTGCAGGCTAATAACAAGGTAGTTAGAAAGTAACAAGGGGAACTCTGGACAGCCGCACACCAGACGAAGATGAAAAATCAAGCTATGAGTAAGCGCTGTATTTAGCGTGAAACGTGTCAGCTGTGTGCCCCCCCCCTTCCCTGTTTTGCTGTGTTTTTGGACTTTGATGTGATTCCTGTTTTTAAATAAATCCATTTGATTTTTCATCTTCGTCTGGTGTGCGGCTGTCCAGAGTTCCCCTTGTTACTTTCTAACTGGCTTTTGCACCATAGTCATGCTAGCTGTAGTGTCTGCCAACTATGAGTTTTTGTATTGAGTTCTACAAGCGGCTCCAGAATGGCACCTTAAAATTGCCACCTGCTGAGGAGAATGTCGAGGGCCTCAATTTTGTTATTGTTGCCGATGAAGCTGTTGCTCTGGGGGAACATCTGATGAAGCCATTTCCTTTGAGGAACCTCACCCCAGAGCAGAGAATCTTCAATTACAGGCTCTTTCGTGCCAGAAGGGTGGTCGAAAATGCCTTTGGCATCCTATCATTTCAGGTTGTTTTTAAGGAGAAATGTGACTAGCTACCTTGCATCACTGCCAAGTGACGTGGACCCTGCAGTGGCAGGCCAAGCTGAAGAGGCTGCAGCTCGGCCATCTGTGGGCGTCCTGACGGCTCTTGAAAATGCCCATGCTGGATTGACCTCACAAATTGCCCGAGATGTACGACAGAAATACTTAGATTATTTTGTGGGTAGAGGAGCAGTGGCTTGGCAGCAAATTGTAGCTGATTATGCCTAATATAATTTTGAGATCATAAACTCATATTTCATTTGAACTACTGTTGTCTGTGTTTCTTATCTGTCTAATATGTTCACAAATGGGCTTTATTTTGGCCACTTGCTCCAATAGTGCAACATTATTTGCTACATAAAGTGACAATATCTTCTTCAGCTAACTATTATGGTGTGCTGTGGGTTTGCTACACACACACCATGTTTTTGTTCTTAATGGATTTAATGCATGAAGTTCAAAAACATTATGACTTTTCAACTCTTAGAATTTTTGGGAGGACAAAAAATTGCAGGAGTTGGCCACATTTTAGAGCACATTGTCACTGTGACTACAACAACTTAACAAATACACTGGTATTGAGATTCGAAATAATAAGCCACACATTGTTTAGTAAAACAAAATGACTCCAAGCACATTCACATGTGCGTTTTAAGGTTTTAAAACAAACTAACATCTTGGTGTATAACATGTATGTTTTGCATTATATCCCCTTTTTTTGGAGCTAAACAGGCATGTTCAAAAACATTAGCTACACATCCCAAACGCAGGAACTTACAAAGTTAGATTTTGGTAAAGTTAAGGCCAAGTGAGACATTAGTATCCCAAGACTGTGTGGATGTTGCCTTCTGCATATGGGGTTGATCTCACCTTTTTAAAAGCCAAAATTTGAAGCCTCGTATACATAGAGGCATAACAATTAAATTACCCTTATCCCATGCCACAAATGTGTGAGGTTAAATAATTTTTTTACTAAACTTACAAAACACAGTGTGTCAACATGTGCTAGTTCCCATCACGGGGTATCAATGGACGTGTTTCACAAGCTAGAAAGGCAGTATCCACAATTCCCAATTCATCAAATACACAACCCGCAAGGCCAAACAATGGTGACTTCCACAGATATCGCAAAGCAATTTGAGGTATACTATTCAGACCTATATAACTTGCGGTCCAACGTCCATCCAACAATGTAAGAACAATTTCCCTTTTCACTTGCCAATCAGAGGCAATTACTTACTTAGGTATACAACTGCCAACATGTTTATCGGAACTATATGCTAGAAACTATTTACCCATCCTAAAGACCAAAACAAAAAGGTGGGATAGGTCTCCCAGACCTAGGTAAATACCACTGGGCATGCCATTTAGCCAGGATAATTGATTGGCATGAGCATGATAAAGCGAAGGACTGGGTAAGGCTGGAAGCCTTATTCTTCACTCCATGGCTGGCAATCAGTCAACTCTCTGCGTCTTTGAAAGACAGCCCACTTATTAAACCACCCATTACCTGTTTCTACAAAGCATGCACCAAAATCTCACTAACGACGGGCCCCCTAACACCTATGCTGATAAATCCAGACTTTCAGCCCAGAATGTCCCCCGGCTTTCTAGCATGAGCAGATCCGAACAATGTGTTACGAGCACATCGCTTCTTTACTGCAGCAGAAATACTTGATAGCGAACACGAGGCTTCCCAATGGCCAGACGCTCATATAACTCAGGGGGTACATATATTCAACTTCGCCATTTCTTTCTAACCCCAGTCTCTGCCACAAACGTGTCCCGCCCGCTTACCCCATATGCTCAAAAGCTACCCCTCAACAGCACATCATTTTTATAATCTATTGTCTCTTTGGAGAAGATACACCACCAAATACAGGGAAAGTGTGTCACGCCTGGGATGGGGACTTATTAGCTTCAAGAAACAAATTATAAACTTTTGTCCAGGTGGTAAGGACCCCAGTACTGCTACATAGGTTTTATCCTTCATGTCCCAACCAATGCTGGAGATGTCAACAGGAGGTAGGCCCGCTTTTGCATGTATGGTGGGAATGTCTAATCCTCCAATCTTTCTGGTCTGAAGTGCACTCAACCATCCTCCAGGTCACAACTGATATCCTAGTGTACTTGCCAGCACAACACCTGCTACACTACACCTCACTCCCTCTCAAGGGTTATAATAAATCGCCATGTATATGGTAAACGCAGCCAAGTCATACATACCAGTGCACTGGAACTGCCCATGTATACCCTCTCTAACAGAATGGTTCACACACATCAACAAAGTAGCATAGATGGAGGAACTGATACACATAGCTAAGCAATCCCCAGACAAATATAACTTAAAATGGGCCTGCTGGCTCAAATTTGAATGACAGATACATACCACCGCATAATGAATGATGTCCATCACTTGCCAACAGTACAAATGCTTCCTGAAACACACCCCGATTGGACAAGGAAACCACTTTCTACACCATCTTTCAAATAAGACTGCACACTCTTATGCCCCATACAGACAGTCGGACATTCCGACCACAAAATCTGTCAGATTTTTGCCAACTGATTTTGGCCAAAACTTGTCTTGCATACACACGGTCGCACAAAGTTGCCAGAAAATCTGAATGTTCAGAACGCAGTGACATACACCGTGTAGGACGGGACTACGAAGAGGCCAGTAGCCAATAGCTTTCGTCTCCAAATTTATTCTGAGCATGCGTGGCACTTTGTGCGTCGGAAATTCTATACACACGATTGGAAAAAGTCAGATCGGATTTTGTTGTCAGAAAATTTTAGGTCCTGCTTTCAAATTTTTTCCGTCTAAAATTCTGATGGAAAAAGTCCGCTAGAGCCCACACACGATCGAATTTTCGGACAACATAATTCGATCTGACTTTTTCCATCGGAATATCCGACCCTGTGTGTTGGATACAAAATATGGTTTAGTATCCCACTGGTATTTCACTTCCTGATTGAAACAGCCGGGTTGGAAAAACATCAAAGCTTTGTAGCGTATCAAGATAACAATGACTTGGCCCAAGCCCACCTGCTGTGATATGTTTGATTACAAGCTTCAAAGAGACCACTGCTGCCAAGATCGCTATGGATATCTATTGGATGGAAGGCAAATGGGGGTGGCTATGAGTAGGCGTGTATGTTTGAGTGAAAAGCACACACTCAGGCAATTAGCTCTCTGCCCTTTTTCTCTCTCAGCTGATGGTGGTCTATGCAAGTCTCAGGGCTAGGCAGCCATCTTGAGGCCTTTGGATCATGGCGATGACCCTCTCTTGGTCATCTGAGCCTAGCCAATGCTACAAAGCCTCACAGAGGGCCTTGTGATAAGTATCTTTCATATTCTTGTATTATGTGTTCTGATTGTAAGCTTTGTGATATTGTTATGTCTTTTTTAATACTTTATGTTAGCGTTCCTAATTTCTTGTGAAATAAATAAGATAGTGTTTTACTAGCAGCAGTTTGTGTGTTTTCATTTGTAACTTTATATCAGTGTGCCTAGCAGGGTTTTATAGACTAGATAACCATGGGAATAGACCAGTTAATAGAAGTTCATATACTGCAGCAAGAAAATGGCACCACAGATAGCATGTGGAAATCCTAAAAGCCGCATAGAACCTACGGGACAGAAGTGCTCAGATACAAGGCAGCTGATAATGCCACAGTTTAATTGTTTTGAATGATATCAGGTAAAAGTGGCAATGAATGAAGAATATTGAATGCTAGAAGAGCGATTTGTTTTTGTTTTTTTCATGAGTTGTAAGAGCTAACGATAATTGAGTTTGGTTTATTACTCAGTGCAGTGTTGGAACGTTAGTACAAATAGAATTGTGTATTGTGTGGATTGTATGTTTGTGAAATGGAACTTGTGTATACATATGTTAAAAAGTACGCCTCTGCCAGTTATCATTCATGTGCAGATGAACCTCTTAAAAGCCAGTGTAATGTACTATTGTCTCAGTGTCAGCAACATAATAGTAGATTATTAGCTAAAAAAGAAAGTTAAGAAAGGAAAGTTTGCCAATGAAATTGCAGTTTTGCTCAGAATTAAATTTATATCTGAGCAAATGGGGGGGGGGGGGGGAGTGGGAAGCAGAGAGGAGACTTCTCGGGAGGACATAGAGAAAATCTGTGAAAACCTTCTAAAGATTGCAACAGCCTCCAGTAGTGAGATGGATGAATTGCAGGCAAAAGCAGGCTATTTGTCAGGGAGGAACAGTGAGCTACAAGAACAGCTTCAGAGGTGCAGCATGGACTGTAATATGAAGAGCAACTTTTAGAGTCAATGCGAATAAAGCTGTCAGAGATGGAAGAGTTGGTTATGTCTTTAGAAAGAAAATTAGCAAATGCACACTCCCAGCTTCTTATTAAAGAACAATGTATAATACCGCTCAATGGGCACAAAGGAACATGCCAAGTGGTCGATATCTGCACAGTCAATGAGAAGAAGAGCCGTGATGAAACACAGTCAACTATTGCACCTATAGCTTCAAAGCAGAATAACAGTTTGATTACAATCCAAGAGAGACTTACTTTGTGCCAGATTCTGGGTGAATTTAATGCCCTGCAATCGCCAGTGAGTCTTTCCCAGTAAATTTGAAGCTCTAGTCCTTAAATTCCAGTTGAGTAATGAGGATGCATTCTCTCTTCTAAAAACATGGATACCAGGACCTTTGGTATGCCAGTTATCGGCACAAGTTAATGATAACTTAGCAGATGCAGAGGTGCGGAGGAAAGAGTTGCAGCGTATTGTGGACAGTCGTGATAATGGTATGAGTGATTTGCAACAAATGAAATTTAGGAGAGGAGATGACCCAATATTGTTCTGCAGTGGGTATCTTGCATTGTATACAAAAGTGTTCAACTGTCCTGACTTATTGGAGGATGATGCAAGTTTCATATACTCAATGGCCAATAAGTGTTATGTAAGCTATCCCACTAGAATTGCTCTGAGAAATGCTAGATCCTACCAAAAAAATTATGGGGGTGGGGGGTCCCCCTTTATTTTATTTTTATTTATTTATTTATTTTTATTTTTTTTCGTCTTGCTCACGCCACCCCAAACACCAGAAGAAGTTATCCCTGGGTCCCACTAGAGGCTCCTAATGACCAAATTATAAATTTAAGATATGGTGGTGGTTAACTTGATCACATATAATGTACAGGGTTTAAACACCAAAAAAATATATAATTTAAATAAGGAATTGCAATATTTAGAAGCAAGTATAGTGTGTCTCCAGGAGACACACATAACTCATACATCGGGGATCAAGTTGACCACACACCAGTTCCCGGTATGGTATTATGGAGATACTCCATCTCCTCACTCAAGAGGTATAGCAATTGGCTTCAGCAAGATGTTAAAGTTTGAGGTTGAGGAGCGTCTCGTAGACCCAGACGGAAGAGATATTTGTTTCTAAAAGGAAAATTGTTCAATATGAAATGTACGATTGTAAATGTTTATGCACCGAATAAGAACCCCGATAAATTTGTTATGAAAACTCTGAAGAGATTAGAAGGTTTTAAAGAGGGTAAATTGATTGTAGCAGGAGACTTAAACTGGAGTATAGACCCTAGGGTGGATACCTCAGGAGGGAGAAATCGCTCCACAGAACAAAAGCAGAAAACAATTATAAAAGCACTAGCAAACTGGCAACTACAAGACACCTGGAGGATTACTCATTTAAAGGAACGGGACTACACCTGTTTCACCCCGGTCCATAACTCCTACTCCAGGATTGATTATATTTTCATAGAGCACCAGTTAGTGCCGGCTCTCAAAACGGCAGAAATAAAAACAATTACTCTATCAGACCATGCCCCAGTGAAGATACAAATGGAGATAAAAGGGGACGTTGGACCGGGGGTAAACTGGAGGTTGAACGTTTCCTTGATCCAAGAGCAAGAATCAATAAATAGGATTGAGCAGGAATTGGACAGTTTTTTTAAGGCCAACGAGACTCCAGGAATATCCAGTGCAATAGTATGGGAGACTCATAAGGTGGTAATCAGGGGAATTCTAATAGGAATTGGAGCAGGAAAGAAGAAGGCAAGGGAAAAGAGGAAAAGGGACTTGTATAAAGAAATAAACGAGCTAGAGCAAAGAACAAGTCCTAAAGGGATCCCGGAAAGGCAGGAGCTGATAACAAAAAAGAGAGAACTAGAAGAATGTTTAGATCAAGAGAGGAAATTGGTATTCCATATTATAGATAAGGAAAGGTACCAGTGGGGAAATAGATCAGGTAAATGGATGGCCAGAAGGGGGAAGGAAAAACAGAATAGGACTTTTATAGCGAAGGTTAGAGATGCTAGAGGTAGCATACAAATCCCCTCCCCGGACATAGCAAATACATTTCACTCCTATTATAGTGCCCTACATAATATTAATCAGAAGGTGGAAGAGAAGATAGAACAGAGAGAAGATATGTGGGAATACCTTCGGAGCCTGGACCTCCCCAGGGGCGAGAAAGAAGAAATGAGGCACCCATAGCAGTAGAGGAAGTATAAAGAGCAATTAAAAATACTGCTACAGGAGGAAGTCCTGGCCCCGATGGATTTCCCATTGGGTATTACAAAAAGTTTGTAAGCAGTTAGCACCAAAACTATGCAATTACTTCAATACGGTAAGGGAAGGAGAGAACTTCAGAGAGGAGACACTTCTGGCACACATCGCCCTGATCTTAAAAGAGGGGAAAGACCCCATGGCAGTAGAGAGTTACAGGCCAATCTCGCTATTAAATTCAGATATAAAGCTTTTTTCAAAAATAATAGCAGAAAGATTGAAGTCATGGCTGCCAAAATGGATCCATAATGACCAGGTGGGATTTGTACGGGGAAGGAAGGGATAATTCACTGAAATCTATATTCTTGATCCAAGAAGCTATGAGGAGGGGTTCCCCCAGGGTCATGATGTCAACTGATGCCAAAAAGGCTTTTGACAGGGTTACTTGGGAGTTGAAACATTGAGATACTTAGGAGTAGGTGAGAAGATGAGGAAGATGATCAAAGCGCTGTACCATCATCCGACAGCTAGAATAAGAGTTAATGGCACCCTGTCCTGCCCCCTTGAATTATTTAACGGGACAAGACAGGATTGCCCACTCTCCCCGCTCCTATTTATAATTACATTAGAACCCCTGATGGATGCAATACGTAAAAATCAGGATATTCAGGGTATCCAGGTGGGAGAGAGGGAGTACAAGGTGTCCGCATTCGCAGACGACGTGCTTCTTTATATATCGAGGCCTAGAACATAAATCCCAATGGTCCTGAAGGAGCTAAAACAATATGGCAAATTATCGAACTTCAAAGTAAACATGACAAAATCTGAAATATTAAATTTAACGTTATCAGCAGAAGAGCAGAGTGCAATCCAAGCCAAATTACCACTTAAGTGGTGTAAGAAAGAATTAAGCTACTTAGGGATAAAGCTGACAGCCCAATTAGACGACCTCTTCTAAATTAATTATATGCCTCTCCTTAACAAAAAAGCATTTAAGTCGACATCCCTGGGCTTTCAGAGGAGGGGTGGAAAGAGGCCTCTGAGGCCTGTTTTTTGGATATTGTTGGGTCCAGCGACCAATATGTACAGTTCAAATTTATTCATCAACTCCATTACACGCCGGCTCGTCTGGCTCGCATGGGTTATGATTCAGGGGCCTCCTGCCCTAGATGTAATTGCACTAATGCTGGTTATGTACACATGTTTTGGTCCTGCCCGGCCCTCTCGGGGTTCTGGGTGGACCTATTTTATTTTTTTGAAAACAAGCTACGCCTAGTGACCCCCGCACTGTTGAGGTGGGGCTCCTGGGCATCCTTAATGACCACATACCCAGAACCCACAAACGGACCCTAGTCCGCTTGATACTCTTTTATGCTAGAAAACTGATATTACTACAATGGAAGAGTGTATCTGCTCCCAATATCCAACTGTTTTATCACATGATAAACAAAGTCATACCAATCTTTAAACTAATCTATAAAGGAAGGGCCTGTATAAAGAAATTCTACAAGATCTGGCAGCCTTGGCTGGATATAGACAGCTCCTTTTGGAAGGATACCCCTCTGTCTCAGCAGTAGTGGGTCCTAATTCATCCCCTCTTGTTTTGCCGGGGGGAAGAGCTACCTACTATCCTAAATGAAGAAGCTGGGGACACAAAATATATCACAAGTAAATGTAGGGGGGAGTGGGAGGAGTACCCCCCCGGCTGTAGTTTCGGCTGGGGAAATTGATGGAAGTGACGGGTGAATGGGTATGAGTGTTGTGTGAGTGAATGCAAGCACCTAGGTATTACTGAGTATTGATAACCGAATGAGTCCTGTGAAAATCACAGTCAAATACTCTCGATACACTTTTTGTATTAGTTTTTTCCTCCGTTGAGGAACTGGGACACTTATGTGGCCATGTGGCCACAAGCTGTAAGCCTTATTAGGCTTGAATGTTATTTTGGTATTATATTGTTTATACTGCCGCTTCACGGTGTAATACTGGTAATTTGTTACTGAATACAAGACTATAATGTGTAAGCGTGTATGTTGATATGTTCTGTAATTTTCTTTTTCTCTGTTTAATGGAAAACCAATAAACATAAATAAAAAAATAAAAAAAGAGCATTTAAGTATGATGCAATACAAAGCTCTTTCCTGGTTGGGAAAGATAAACGCAGTTAAGATGTTCATTTTACCTATGTTTATCTACACCTGTCAAATGATACCAATCCACCTCCCACAGAAATATCTTAGTAAAGTAAAATCAATGATAATAAAATGTATCTGGGCACGAAAACGGGCGCGTATTGCATTTAACATAATGACTAGAGGAAAAGACAGAGGAGGTCTGGTAGCTCCTGACTTTAAAAAATACTACGAAGCTATAGTGATTTCGAGAATAATAGATTGGGCTTATAATAGGAAGGACAAGAGTTGGGTCGAGTTAAAAATGAGCCTAAGCAGAACAAATATAGGAAAAATGGTATGGATACCCTCACAATATCGAGATTTAGGCCCAAACACAAATATACTCACAAAAAATTCACTAAAGGTGTGGGATGCAATAAATAATAGACACAAATGGGATCACAATTCACCCTTAATTCCCCTTTTGGACACAAATTTCTTCCCACCGGGGAAGGAAGAGCACATATACTTTAGTAGGTGGGCTAATAAGGATAACTTAAAACTACAGGATGTAATGGTAGGAAATAGACTATTCACTTATGAAGAAATCACTCGGGAATGGGGACAGAAAGCACTAGATAAATGGAGATACACTCAGTTACAGCACTTTGCACAGAACCTGCCAAGGCCACTACGAGGAAAGAGACAACTGAGACCCTTAGAGAATTAGTAGAGTCCCCGCAAAGTCTAGAAAAAAGAATAGCAAAAATATATAAAATATTGCTACATGAGGCAGACCATGAATGTCCATCATATCTAGAAAAATGGGAAAAAGAAATAGGCCCGTTAAGTAGCGATGAACATAGAAATAAGATAATAAGGCTTGTCCATTCGGTAGCAAGGGATTCACAACCAGTGGAAATGGCATATAAGCTGCTAGCAAGGAGGTATTTAACCCCACAGAGAGCTAACGCATACAGTGATGATAATTCGCTAATCTGTTGGTGAGGGTGTTAGGTGGTTGGGATATTCTCACATTTATGGTGGGAGTGCCCCAAAATAGGGGATTACTGGAACCAAATAATAGAAGCAATTTATACTATAACCGGAGAAAGGGTTAAAAAACAACCATGGACATGTCTGTTCCATGATACAGAAATGGGAGTGAGACAATATGGGTCCACCTTGGTCCCCTACCTATTGAACTCAGCCAAGGCCCTGATCCCCTGCCTGTGGAAGACTCCGGACACTCCATCTATGATGGAGTGGATAAAGAGGGTGGAATGGCAGAGGATACAGAGGGGAAACATCATAAACTATGGAAGCAATGGGAGGAGTTTAGGAAAACTGAGGGATTCTTAAGGATGTGGAAATAGAGTGCGGAGGGGAATAGAAGGAAGTGTGCGAGACAGGGTTGGCCCATCCTCATTTTTTTTTCTATCCCTTAGAGGGGGGGGAGGGGGAGAGTCAATGATTTAAGGACTTGATTCAGCATGATTGTAAAAAAGTAATGTTTGTATAATTTAATAAAAAGTGAAAATAAAGAATATATAAAAAATGGTTTAGGCTTTATCCACCTGAAAGAGAGTTAGTGCATACATCTTAAAGATAAAGATAAATGCATAGTTTTTTTTGTGTTTTTAAATTGAGAATTTTTGAGAAACAACATTAACGTTCGTTGTTGAAATTTTTGTTCATACCATGGGGATCCATTTTAGAGTGGGTTCAGCCTAAAGAAGTCATGGCTGTTTTGATAGTGTGGTCAAGGTGCAGAAGTCAGGCATATTAGGTTCCTGGGTTCCAAGGAGGGAAATATGAGTAAATATAGTAAGCGAGCAGATATTATGGATAAGAATTTGATTCTGCTCTTGGTTTTCACTTCCATAATCCTGGTGGAGCGAGATTGGAAAGGTTTCTGGAAAATGGATGACAGATGATCATCTGGTTGGCAGTTTGTCTGTGCCATACCACACTCCAAATTTGTTCTAATAAACATCAGGAGAGACGGGACAAACAAAAAGATTCACTTACTTGTTCTTTTCCTATGGACAATTTGGTGCTGAATCTGAACGACTGTGCCTATCAACAAGACTTGAAACATTTTTGCTGGAGTCTCTCCTGATAAATGCAAACATGTTATTAATATACGTGCAATGGGTTGGAGGTTGGGGGAAGGAATATAACACATCCAATCCGTCAGAACATGAAAATGTAAAATATATGTTTTTTTTGTTGAAGGGAGGAGTTGAAAGAAGAAAAGTTGTGTAATGTATGACATGTATTGATGTGACTGAAGTAATATGGTGCAGGTACCCAGGAGGCAGGCACTTATGCATAATAAGGTGTCTGTTGGCCAGACTAGAGGGTGCCAGGTGACACATCATTGGGGTGAAAATGTCCTTGTATGGGGGAGATACGCCTGGTTGATGTCTCACCTGAGAGGTTGAAACCCTGCACAGGTAATGCCAGTGAATACACACAGGAGCATGCTGCGTTAAATAAAGGGAACAAACGCTGGCTACCAGTGTAGTGTTTGCCTTCACCACATGGCGCTGCAACATCTCACAGTGGTTGATAAAACCTATTACCCTATATGTGCTGAGTATACACTGAATCAAGTACGGTGACTTGTACAGGGACTTACTCACAGAGATGTGCGGACACAGAATGAGATGCATGCAGGATGCTTATCTCTGAGGAGTAACCGGAAGAGGAGGGATGTATTCAGCACTATATTGGGGGAATAGGAGCTGGGATGGGTGTTGTTAATGGAATGGACATCGGTATCCTGAGGAACAAACTCTCAGCCATAGCTTAAGTGGGACTTTGTTACTCAGAGAGATGGGTGGCATCCTTAATAACATTCTAAAAAGTCACATAAATACCCAGGGTAAAGTGGCTCCAGATTTGGTCAACCATATTGAGAGGTTGGTAGAGAGTGTGATGGTATAGGACAGAAATCTGTCATGGGCTCTGGCGTGCACGCAGTGGCAGGCGGAGGTGTCAACCAGCATCAAGCTGATTGTACAGTCTCTGTATGAAGGGCAGTGGTCTGATGAGTTAGCATCACCACTCAGTAAGACTCTGCCAAAACACGTCGCTTACACTAATCAAAAGTGGTGGTCGAATGCCTGGATGGGCTGTACCAGTTTGGATTGTGAAAGGTGTTAGGCTGTATAATCCCATATACAGAAGTGCGGACTTGGTCTTTATATTTGGTGGCATCAATGTGCTTACTGACTGGAGATTCTATCTTGTTGCATTCGAGGCTAAATCACCCACATGTGATCAGGGGAGATGGAAGCTGGAGGCAGGTTGATACTTCCCTCTGTCGGAAGCATGACCATGATGTCCTTTGTATGGTCTCTGAAATCCAGACACAGGGATGGAATTGTGTGGGTTTTGTCATTGTTGCAGATTTATATGTGTGGTTAGACTCAATATTTAGATAGAAAGGTCTCCCATTTGTCTATGCAAGTTGAGGGACGAATTGACGGTAGGGTCTCTGTGTACAAGTTAAGGACTGTTCTATAGGTACTGGTTCGGAAACACATGTTGGGGACAAAACAGTTATGGACTGTTTAATAGGAGCCGTATCTGAAGAAGGGTGGTGTGCACCTTTTAGGCACAAAGCGGAATATGTTGGATACAAAATATGGTTTAGTATCCCATGGGTATTTCACTTCCTGATTGAAACAGCCAGGGTGGAAACACATCAAAGCTTTGTAGCGTGTCAAGATAACAATGGCTTGGCTCAAGCCCACCTGCTGTGATATGTGTGATTTCAAGCTTCAAAGAGACCACTGCTGCCAAGATGGCTATGGATATCTATTGGATGGAAGGCAAATGGGGGTGGCTATGAGTAGACGTGTATGTTTGAAAGGAAAGAGCACACACTCAGGCAATTAGCTCTCTGCCCTTTTTCTCTCTCAGCTGATGGTGGTCTATGCAAATCTCAGGGCTTGGCAGCCATCTTGAGGCCTTCCCCTTTGGATCATGGCGATGGCCCTCTCTTGGTCATCTGAGCCTAGCCGATGCTACAAAGCCTCACAGAGGGCCTTGTGATAAGTATCTTTCATATTCTTGTATTATGTGTTCTGATTGTAAGCTTTGTGATATTGTAATGTCTTTTTATTACTTTATGTTAGCGTTCCTAATTTCTTGGGAAATAAATAAGATAGTGTTTTACTAGCAGCAGTTTGTGTGTTTTCATTTGTAACTTTATATCAGTGTGCCTAGCAGGGCTTATAGACTAGATAACTATGGGAATAGACCAGTTAATAGTAGTTCATATTGCAGCATCTCCTTCAGTTTGTATGGGGCATTACCCTCATGACACTTTGTCGTAGAGTACTGTAGATATTGATTACTGCCTCCATTGTTAATGACACATTGGTGATAATGTAGAATGAGCTGTTGAGCGACTTTCTGGGAGACCTTACCATCTTCTCCCTTCCTCCTGGGGAATATCCCCCCTCGCACTAGATACGGGTTTTGCATTATCAATTCACTCCTTGTTAACCGCTTAAAAAAAAGTCCCTTTTTTTCCCTTTTCGCCTTCTCCCCTCGCATTTAGTCAGATAGTTACTGATTATTGATTCTATTAATTGATTCTATACTTTAACCGCCATATTGCAGAAGAGCCCTCCAAAGACAACAATATGTACGCTCCCATTCCTGGTAAGGGAATCGGTAAACCCTGTATACCTCCTGCCCAGCTCCCTATTCTCTCTTATACTCAGGATGTTTTACAAGTCTATAAGCTTTAAATAACCACTTTTGTTTTGACATGTTATTATTATTATAGGACATCCATATTACAGCCCTGACCTATAGTCTCTTGTTTCAACATGATGTACATTCAAATATGCAACTCAATTATTTGTTGTTATAAGCTGACAAAAGATCAGGGTGAATGCCCATTGTCCATCTGCCATGACAGTCTTTGATTATGGGCTGTTTGTAACGTTGATTCTGTATATGTTTATTGCCAAATAAAACTTGCTTGGAAGAAAAAAAAAATATTTTAAATAAGTTAGGCTATATGTAATAAGTTAGGATAACAACCAGGTATACTAATCAATTTCACCAGTTACAGAGTATTATTTGCTAAGCACTTGCATTTTCTAACAGGAGATCACATTTTCAATAAATGCATTGAGTACACACCAAAAATAATCTAAAAAGGCTGCTTCTTAGCGGGATCTAAAAGAGGGGGACAAATGTGATACTGAACCCAAAATGCCCTGTAACGATTAATCTTTTTTTTTTGCCCAAAGACTTAAATCACTTAAAGAGGAGGTCCACCTAAAAAAAAAAATATTAAAAGCCAACAGCTACAAATACGGCAGCTGCTGACTTTTAATAAATGGACACTTACTTTTCCCAGGGTCCAGCGATGTCGGCAGCCGAAGTCGATCAATCGCTCGGCTCTCGGCAGCTGCCGCTGCCATCCTTGGTGAGGGAATCAGGAAGTGAAGCGGTGCGGCTTCACTTCCCGGTTCCCTACTGCGCATGCATGAATCGCGCTGCGCATCCTAACTGGTCCCCGCTATCTCCTGGAACCTGTGTGTTTCCCAGGAGACAGCGGGGGGGACTGGAAGGGGCGTGACTCCTGCTGGAGTCTATTCTCGGAAGTGGGTGCAAATACCTGTATTATATAGATATCTGCACCCCCTCCCCCTGAAAGGTGCCAAAATTGACACCGGAGGGGGGGGGGGAGGGTTCCGAAAAGCGGAGGTTCCATTTTTGTGTGAACCTGGGTATAACATGGGTATCGTTTAGCTTTTACGTTATCCATGTGGATCCTTCTATGCAGGCACAACTATTAGATCCCTCAAAAGATGTATTTCTAAATATTTACCTAATACTTGTGGCAATCTGTCTACCCCTATTGGAGACATTTTTTTTTTGTATATTAATATAATCCTGTGAAAATTAGCAAAAGGGGAATATTTTAATAAAAAAAATTGCAATGCAAAGCTAAATTGTTTTTATAGTTTTTACATTTTTTTTTTATATTTATTACACATTTCCTGTTTTTCACTTTTGTAAGACTATTCTGTTTTTGATAATTTTTGTAAGTTTTGTTGTTTTTCTTGATGTTTAATGTCTTTGATTCTTTCTGCTGTCTCTTCTTCCCTTTTCTTTAACCTAGATTTTAGGGTGGTTTTGTGTATTCAGTGATGATGCAGAGATCCTGGTAGCCCAAAATACATCTCATATTGGGTTCGGCTGTGGTAAACTGCCGTTTCTAAATCTCTTTTTCCCATATATTGTGAACAGATATTACTTTTGGCTTTGGTGTAGAGGAGGGTATTTTTTTATTTAATGAATTTTAATTTTTTTATGTCTTTATTAAGAATTTGAAAGTAACAAGACAAGTGCTTGCATGATCAACTTCATGTATAACGAAAGAGCTTAGTAAATGTACATAGTAATGAAGTTCAAGTAAGTATAATAGGCATACTACTTAAGCTCATACTGTGCTACTTACAGGAGCGATATAACTATAGACCCTATGGGTCCTAATTAATACAGTAGCAAAGTGCCAGGTGGTGCCTGGACTCAACTATGAATATATGCTACTTGGAAAAAAACGAGGGCAGTTACTTATTAAAATTTTTGTGTTCGAATAATCATTTTTTTAATCGATTAATTGACTAATTTCGATTAATTATAACACACATACAGATCCAAGTACTTTTAGCTGATCTCCTTGCGTTGAAACTCTGACTTCACAGTTCACACAAATACGTAAACTGTAGCACTGACGTAAGTAATTTATTTTTCCACAGTAGCGTGACAATCCCTCCACCTCCGGTCTAACTAATCACTATCACCTTATGGCATGGACCCCCGTGCAAACAGGTGGATAGCAAGCAGGTATAAAAAGGGTTAACACGGACCATAAACTTCTCTCACGTCTCCTTAGATCTCAGCAAGGACGCCAGGTCATGGGTAGAAAGAAAAGATCTAAGTGCTCACCGCTTAAGTATAAGATTTAATTTTTGTGTTCAAACACAAACTACTCACATAAAGATGATAAAAACACAGCATGTAAAGCCGACAATAGTGTTAGTTCCATAGGGCAGCAGCGGGTGACGTCATGCATAGCTCCTCCCCCGTACACGTTACAATCAATCAGAACTTCAACGTCACCGGACTCCTCCCCCTCCCCTTCGTTAGCAGACAGAGGAACTTGGGGAAGGGGGAGGAGTCTGGTGACGTTGATGTCCGTGATGTCACCAGATCTCCTACGGAACTCCCTGAAGACCCGGAAGCCGGCGGAGAGATTTTTGATTGATCAAAAGAATTTTGATTGATCAAAAAAAATGAATCGATTAATCGAGGAATTAATCTTTAATTTCCACAGCCCTAAAAAAAACAGAAAGAAAATAAGATAAGTTAGGCACAATAATTATTAAAGTTCCAGGGATGCCTAACACAAGTTTAAGTAAAGAAGATGAATCAACTATCTTGCAGCCAGGGGGTCCACTGCTCCCAAAAGATGTTTTCTATGTAATGAGCTTTAGCAAAAAAAATCTTGCACAGCATTATTATTCAGAAGAGAAATTACTAATGCCAAGAGAGGAGGTTTTGCATCCTTCCAGGATTTTGGCATGGACAACCTTGCTGCAATAAACATATAGGTGATAAAAGTTTGAAACAGAATAGGCCATTGTTTAATTCCTACACTCAGAAGAGCCAGTTTAGGGTCAGGTGTGCAGGTGATGCGGGTAACAGAGGTTATAAGATGGAACACCTCAGACCAGAAGCACGTTAGCAGTGGACAGTGCCACCAAATATGCATTAAAGTTCCACTATGGTAACACTGCCACCAGCAAAGTGGAGAATGATCTGGGAAAATTATGGCTAGTCTATAAGGAGTAGTAGAGGAGGGTTTAGTCACCTTCACCACCTGCTGGGCATTCTGGAACGATACACATAACCTGGTCCCTGCGTGAACCTGGATGGGGCTAATTAAAGGGAGTGTTCTGGCTGGCATACCTCTTCAGCAACTCCCCTCTCAGAAACTAGCTATAGCTTGCCTGACAATTGGGGGGCATTCTTCCTCCACATTTACTAGTTTGCCTGTGAGTTCTCTCTCCTTTATCTGGGAGATTCATGTTTTTTGAAGAGAGCTATGAGCCTTGCATGTGTGAAATATTCTGGAGTACTAAAGACAGTCATCTTAACTCGCTTCAAAGCAAATGATTAATCCTCTTTCCATGTCACTGTAACAGGGATATAGCTGGGGCATACAGGGACAGGATAGAAGAGAGATGAATGACTGTTTTAACTAACTGATATGTAAGCATTTACTGTATCTATTATTTATATATGTTGAATAATGGTAATTTGTTGATGTTCTATGTACACAGTATTTTTTACAATATTATATTAGTATAAATTATCTTTTTGTGTATAGTTTAAGGAGATTTTTGGGTCACTTATAGATATTTACTAAAACTGGAAAGTGCAAAATCTGGTGCAACTCTGCATAGACACCAATCAGCTTCTAGGTTTTATTGCCAAAGCTTAATTTAAGAAGCTGAAGTTAGAAACTGATTGGCTTCTATGTACAACTGCTCCAAATTTAGTAAATCTCTCCCACTGTGTCTGAAAACATAGACTCTCATCTGTGAAACATGTAACACATCCATTTACCAACTGAGAATCTCTCTTCATCTAATCATCTCTGATCTGCGAAACTACAACACCAATTTACCAACAGAAAAATACCCTTTCATCGGAATGTCTTTATATGCCAGAAAATGACAGGTTATGCCTATCAAGGACTTTAGAATAATATTGACTTATAAATAGGTATGTGGGAGTTTTTACCATATGTGACTTGTATGTTTAATTTATGTGACCTATTTGATGCTGCAAAATGCTTTCTTATCTTATAACAAGTATTTTATATTTGTGATAATAAAATACATTACAATGTTACAGGTATAATAGTTTGTATGGTATATGTACATGTAGTAATAGTCCAGCCTGGATGGGTAAAATAATTAGATTTATGGATTAGATATTTTTTTATAAACAGGCATTGTGTTGTCTCTATTAGGTGAAAAGTAAAAAAATTAGGAGCTTTACATAATGCTTTGATATATTAACACTAATTTCCATGATTATTATTTTATTAACTCGCCTAATTACTTGTATAATTAGAGCACATGAACTTATACGATACATTAAAACAATGCTAATATGATTGAAAATGTTTTAAAACGTGTGTTTTCTGTTTTACAACAGCTTCAAACAAGCAGGGTCATTTTGTTCCTGCTACCAAAATGTTAACAACCCCATCAGATATTTCAGGAATACGAATATGACCATTTCTTGATAAAGGCAATGAATGTAGTACCATTATTTTATTACAAAGATTATCATAAACAATACATGACTGCCTAGAGAAACTGAATTGGTATTGGTTGGAACTAGGAATCTAATATATATATATATATATATATATATATATATTATATATAATAAATTATTGTGGGGCTTTTAGGCAACGACAGGTCAGTTAAGTAGATATTAG